>JAJIBD010007540.1:0-69527 GCA_021461705.1 Cryptotis parvus | reverse complement strand
TGTGGAGAAACTGTATAGTGGATATCTTAAAAAATTATATCATAAAATGGCATTGCTTTCCCTTTCTTTTTCCTTATTATATAATGAAATGGCACTTACTATACAACGCTTTTATTACAAAGATTATTCATTTAAAATTTTGATTAAATCATTATGATATTGCCAAAAGTCATCAGTACACAGACTAGTGGAAGAGAGTTTCATCCAGACATAAACTTTACACCCACATATTTGTTTGATATTTGACAAACGAAGTTGGGTGGTGAGTAATTTCAAACATTAGTAGCTGTAATATATAAATTCAACCGCACCGCTCCTGGACCATGTGCATTGCTTTTAAATTTTGATTTATTTTACTGTCATTTTCCTTGCTCAAAATATAATATAGGATGCACTGTACACCTATTAAAACAACAGAAAAGTGGCATTTAAAAATATGTCCTGATTTGGAAAGAAAATTGAGATACACTCGTTATTGATTTCTATCTTGTTCAGCTAACCTTAGCCTGATATATAATAGTATTACTGTTTTATGAAGTTGTGGTCTATTTATGACATTGCTTAATTTTACTATATTTTTAAATAATTAAAATCTACATTTTTACTGTTGTTTTAAGTAATTAAGCCTATAGTCTATGGTGGAACATCTGCAAACTATAGAAAAAAAAGAAATGAAACAATGAAAACCTTCAAATATGATCTTGCTGTTTTTTCCTATTACTTTTTCAATTCAAAATATAGCCTCCTGAGTAAATGGAACCATTAGTCAGCTTTCAGTCCAAATCCTAGGATTCAGACTTGAACCTTCTATTTCTTTATATTGATATATAATCCCAACACAAATGCTTTTGGCTCTATCTTACAAATATAGCACTTGCTTAGTTGATCCTTAACAGCTCTAAAACTTCTCTTAGCCTATACAACATTCTCTCTTACCTATACAATGGAAATATTATACTTCTAGTCTCCTTACCTCTCACAGTAAAATTCCTAAGTAAAATGGTGGTATGTCTCCTTAATAGTTAATATTTAACCCAATCCTCTTCAAGAAAATTTTATTTCTTCATTTATCCTAGAATAAATTTAAGCTCATATTTAACATCTTAGTCCGATGTAATCTAAACTGTTCATTGATTATTAACTTCATTTTCTTTCACTCTTCTACTTTTGCTTCAATTTTTAGAAAGTGATTTCAAAAAAGTTCTCTGATGGCAAATAAGTATAGAACCATAATTCCACACTCAATTTCTAACTAAATTTTTAAAAATTCATATGTCATGTACATGGTCATACACTTCATATGTAACATAATTTCCCAATGAAAATATATATACAATAAAGTTTATCAGTTAGGTACCATAAGACATTAACAAGAATAACCATTAATAAAATAGAAAATTAAAAAAAAACAATTGGGTATCACCCACCTACATTCAGCTGCTCCTTGTCTCTCATGGTGGTGTGTGGGAGACTGGAGTGTGTGTGTGGGGGGGAAATGGGATGCAACGAATCTGATCTGGGTCTCCTGCATACAGAATTTATTGTAATTCCGTTATGTTATCTTTTCCTACCAATGAAATACCAACTGATAGTGTTATTGTAATTAAAGCTATGTGAGTGTATTTTTTCTCTTCCATTACCTACTGCTTAAAAAATACTTCCTGGAAAAGCAGACTATGAAAAGGATGAACCCACTATAGGACATTTTTTATGTTCAAATTATAGCTAATATCCTAGGCCAGCTTTTTATTTGAAAAATTAACTTTATGATTTGAAGAACTCAGCAAAACAGTGAAACCATAGTGTTGTATATATATATAAAAAGTCAAACATGGTAATGAGAGAGAATTAAAGCAAATGCGAAGCTTTCTAACCATGAAGCCCAATGTACCTGTACAAGTGATATGATTTTAAAGGAAGCCGCAAGTAAAGTTGTGACTATTGTGATTAATTCATGACAGACACAGCTTGGCCAGTGTATACCGTGTTTGCTGTTAGACCAGGGGCATCAAAATCTTAATATATATTTCCTATATTTTTCTATAATCTGAAATGAATGCCTAGTAGTTTATTTTTATGAAAACAAATTGTTTTCCCCCGTTGAGATATCTGAGTTATTTAACGTCTTTGCATTCAGTATGACCTTCTATTTGTCTTATGTCTGACCTCTATTCATTCTTCAAAACTTTTTTTATTGAAGTACTGTGATTTAAAAACTCTATAAATGATAGTTTCATGCATTTTTCATTATTATACTACAGGCACAAGCAGAGCGACTCCCCCAATGTCCCAAAGATTCCTCCCATTTCCCTTCCCCACAACCCCTACGCCTGTAAACTATCTCTGTTCACCAAGTCTCCAGTTCTATTGTGTCTAGAAATCTGTCATTCCCTTAGGCTTCTTTATATCATACCATATGAGAGAGATCATTTTGTATCTGTCCCTCTCCAGAATAGCTTCACTCAGAATGGTGCCATTTAATTCCAACCAAATATCAGTAAACTCATTATTTTATCTTCTTATAACTGAGTAGTAGTCCACTGTGTATGTATCCACAGTTCATTTACCCCCTCATTTTGTGCAGATTCAAGGTGTTTAAATATCTTGGAAGTTTGAATTTTGCCTTAGTAAATGTAGAGGCACGAATGTCTTTTTGAAATAATGATTTTGGGCACTTTGGGATAAATACTGAGAATTGTACCTTATCCCTCAAACAGTCCCTCTGTCAGTCAGTCTTTCACACATCTTTCTTCAGAATGTGTTTTTGTCTTGAGTTCACACCCACACCCGATCTCTGTGATTATCCCTGCTCTTTTACCAGTGACCACTCCTGACAGTCTAAGGACACCAGGTCACCGTGAGCAGTGCAGGGACTACCCAGTCCTCAGATTGCAAGGCAAAACCCTATCCACTGAAATGTATTTATTTACTTATTTGTTTATTTATTTACTTATTTGATTATTTATTTTGTTGTCTGGATTACATCCGGCAATGCTCAAGGGTTATTCCTGGCTCTGCACTCAGAAATTACTCCTGAAAGTGATCAGGGAACTATCCGAGATGCCTGGCATGGAACACAGGTGGGCACATACAAGGCAAACTCTCTACCCCCCTGTACTATCACTCCAGCCCTTCCACTGTCATGCTTTATGGCTACTCCCACATTTATAAACATGTTCCTAGTATAATGCTTTTCACTTGAATTTAGTATATTTGTTTTCTGGACTCTAATCCTAGGTAAACTTTCTTTCATTCTTATTAAACTTTGCATTTCATTTACTGAGTCTATAATTTAGGTACAAAAATCTAATATCTCTTTTATGAATTATTAAATTTCTACTAATTGGTCATAAGTGACATCCTTTGATATAATCTTCTACTCTCATAAATATTTCTAATGTAACAAAAAGAGAAATGAGTTATGTCTTATCTCTTCCAAAATGTTTATTTGTTGCATTCTAATTCTCTAAGGGACTATATAATATATAGTGCTTCATTAACTTTAAAGCTGAGAAGACAATTATATTTTTTAAGTTAAGATTAAGGAAGAAAAACAAGAACACAAAGCCTCATTCATGTTCAGTACATCGTAGCAAAGCTTAAAAAATACTCCAGTGGAAGTTTATTTTATACAGTGATGTTCCATCAGATCAGGAGTGATTACAAAATGCTGAATGTGAGATTTCAGAATGTGAGTGTACTCCATTACATTTTGGGTAATAGTCCTTTTCTGTAGTGTTCAGTTTATGGCAAGAATATTTTTAAACTCTCATGAAAAAATAATTGATGAAAACAGTTATGATGGAAATAACTTGAATGAAATATTTACTGGTACTTTAAATTTTATCTGCTCTAGTATAAACAAAAAACAAACCAAAGAAACAGTTTTAGACTCTAAATGTATTGATCTACAGACCAGAGCTCTTCATCCAACAGCCTTTAGTCGGTGAATTCCCAAATGCTAAGAACGTGCCTCTAAGTTCATGAATACAGTAAGAGGCTGGTCATTCAGTTCTCTCTCTCTGTGAGTGCTTCATCCCAGCTCCTGCTCCCCAAGGGAGTAGAAGGGAAGGATGGAGAGGAACACAAAGAGGTTGCTAAGAGGAATTGGGGTTCAATCCCCATATTGTCCCCCTGAGCACCGCCAGGAGTAATTCCTGAGTGCAGAGCCAGGAGTAATCCCTGAGCATCGACGGGTATGACACCAAAAAGCCATCAGATTGCATCCGACCAATGAGACTGCAGATGTGTCTTTCTTTATGCAAATGACCAGATGTGGGAAACCAATCGGACTGGGTATGCAAATAAGGGATTATAAGGGACCATTCAGAGGGCCGGGGTGATGATAGAGCAGGTTCTATCCCCAGCCCCGGCAGGAGTAATTCCTGAGGGCAGAGCCAGGAGCAATCCCTGAGCATCTTTTGGCCTGCCTCCACCCCCAGAGTACTCTGAGAGTATGTGGGGTGCGCTGGGTCTGTGGGGTACCCCAGCAGAGCCTTGCAACAAGCCAGATGACCCCCCACTCCATGAGGGCCTCCATTTTCCACTTCCGGACTTCTCTCTCGGTCAGAACTCCACCCAGCAGACCAGCCTATCACAGTCCGGCTCATTGAGTTCCACCCTGCAGCAGTCTTTTTTAAATCAGGCTCAGGTATGCCAGTCCAGAGACTCACAGACATGGGGCAGAGTTGCTACTGACTCTCCCTGTGCCCAGCTGCTCACGAGGCACCCAGGAGGGATGGCGGGTTCTAGCCCTGGCCCGCCACCACAGTAGAGCCTTGCAACA
Organism: Cryptotis parvus; assembly: GCA_021461705.1. Lineage (NCBI taxonomy): Eukaryota > Metazoa > Chordata > Mammalia > Eulipotyphla > Soricidae > Cryptotis > Cryptotis parvus. The sequence goes on along the minus strand of JAJIBD010007540.1, from coordinate 64,741 downwards.
AGCCAGATGACCCCCACTCCATGAGGGCCTCCATTTTCCACATCCGACTTCTCTCTCATCAGAACTCCACCCAGCTGACCAGCCTATCACAGAATGCTGGACTTAGAGATGACTACAAGAGTATGCTACCTGCACTGCAGAGCCTGGCAAGCTACCCGTGTTGTATTTGATATGCCAAATACCAGTAACAATTATAGAGCTCATTCCGAATGGATTGAGGCTCTTTATGTTCCTGGAGCAAGCAGATGCCCTTAGGCTCTACTAGCATGAGACAGGACATATGGAGATGTTACTGGGGCCCGCTTGAGCAAATCGATGATGTACGGGAAGACAGTGATACTACTGTATCTTGGTTTAATGTGTGACTTGGTTTAATTTTTCAGCACAATCTGCAGATCAGAAAATATCATTCCCAACATGAAATGTTGTGTAGTGGAAAGAACAAAACTAAAGGGTTAAAGATACTGCATCTTTATTGCCACTGCCAATTTGAAATCACTTTGTCATATAAACTTCAGATTTCAGGGCCATAACATATATAGCATAAATAGGTCTGTCATATAGTATCAAAAATAGAAATTCAAAATCCATGGGTCTTCAAAATAGTTATAAATTTCAGAGTATATGCATACGTAAGCATCCTGCCTCTTTTTCTTCTGAAGATGTTTAATAAATTCCAGAATATCATAGAGTAGAAAATTTATCCATGAAAAAAATAATGATGGGATGTATGTTTTTACATTTTTCATAGTGACAGTAAATCTATCTGATTTTATTACTAGTTTAGAATTAAAAGTGGTTTTAGGAGGTAAATAGAGTAGTTAGGGTTTGATTTGCATCGGATTCCTGACATGTTCTGGTCTTCAGAGCATGACAGACCTGGAGTAGCATAGAGATCCCAGCAACAGATGTCAGAAATGCATCAGATCCTTGGGGCCTTGCATTGAACCACCAGTGGTGGCACTATGGACCTCCTGCAAGGGAGGTTTCTCCAGAAAATAACTGACTAGAATTTTTAAATTGACCAGTAACATACTCCCATGATTCTTATATAAATAGAAATTGACAGAGGTCTTATAACCACAATATTGACACTCTCTAAAATTATACACCAATAATCATGGCAGGGACAGCTAGCTTTTAACAAAATTATTTATATGAATGAATTATATTTTATAAATTTAGTGATAGTTTCATTTTTCAGACTCCCTTTGTCCGGTGAGTCATAGTCAGTCACAATACAAAACAAAATTGTCCATCAATGTAAAATTTGAGGTATCTGAGTTTCAAATTGAACAATAATAAATGTTTTGAATTTTAAAAGTTAAGATTTTAAATAAACAACAAAATAATTTAGCACTGGAAAATTTAAAATTTATTCCCTAAAATTAAAGTTTTCTTTCCTGTTCCAAAGTAGTCATTTATCATAACGGCAATACAGCACAGAGGTTGTGAATAACAAAGGAAAATTATGTAGCACAAATGAAAATGATTATCTGCTAGAATGAAGTCACTCCCCTCCCACCATAGTAATGGCATGGTAATCATTAATAATAGAATACCAACTTGGGAATGACTTCCTGCAAGAGGATCACTGAATATTCTCAGGAGTTTAAAGGTGCCATTGGTGAGTAACCTGCTTGGTTGTTCAAAGACCAGCACCTTGTCTAGAGAATAGATCAAACTGGAGATAGCATTTTCACACAAACTCTGGTCAGAAGTTTTAGGTTTGATTAAGAGTGCAAAGCTTCTAAAAAAAACTCACAAAAGTAAATCTCAAAATGTATCAAGAAAAATTCTAAAGTCAAAGACTGACTGTTCACACTATTCACATATGGGAGTCAGAGGTTAGGTAAGACGGAGAAGGGAACAGTGTGCTAATAATTGTCAAAAGTGATAATACCAGCCTCGAATTGAGCATTGAATACAGGCAAAAAGATACACATGATAACCTTTAAATGTATGTATTGTAATCTACAGTGTGTAAGAGAAGAAAGAGAGGGTGAGATAGAGAGAGAGATACATAGAAAAGAGATAAAGAACCTTCCATAGAGACAGGCTAGGGAAGGGGGAAGGGATTGGAGACATGGTGGTGTGAAATGGGCACTGGTAATGGGATGGGTGCTAGAACACTGTAAGACCAAAACCCAAACATGAACTTCTTTATAATTGTATATCACACAGCATACAATATACCTTTTAGGTATATTTAGGTATGTCCTAAATATACCTTTAGGATGAGGTCCTTCCCAAGATCTTTCACATTTGTACATTGTATACAGTTCTAGACAGGTTCTAACTGATACCACTAAGCCTAGCAAGAAACCAGAGCAAACCACATACCATGCAGTCAGTCATTCTCAATATCCAGACTCCATAGTTCCTCAGAGCTTCATCCAAGAGAAAACCTAATCTTCCCCCTTTAAGTTTCATCAGTAAATGCTCAAGAAGAGAGCCTTATACTGAGACTATACCACCTACACAGCAAAGCCTGGCAAGATACCCATGTTTTATTTACTTGTTATGTCAAAAACTAGTAACAATTATGGACCTCAGTTCCATGACCTGAAGAAAGGTTTCGGGCTCCTCCTGTCCCTGGAGCAAGCAGATGCTCTTGGGTTACATTTGCTTGTGACAGGACTCATGGAGATGTTACTAGTGCCCACTCGAGCAAATCGATGAACAATGGGAAGACAGTGATATAGTGACAGTGATCTCAAAGTGGTTTAATAAAATAATTTTAATAATTTTTTTAAAAAAGCTTGTGGAAACGTGAAAAAAAAACAAAGCCTGGCTGTTCAAATAGGCCTACTATTACATTATCCTTTCTAATCAAAGCTTTTGTTACCTTCAAAAAATAAAGTAGGATAAGATTTTCATCAATTGGTTGTGATATAAGCTAAATAACAGAAAATTGACCAGAAAAATAAATTAATTATTAATATCTCATCTAATAAAAGAGATAAGAGAGTGGACTTCAATCTGAAATTTTAATGTTAAACTGATAAAATGTATTTTATAACTAAAATATGAGTGTACTTTTAGTGTCTATAGACTGAAGGAAAGGATTCTTGGGTTTAACTTTATGAACATGATATATAAATTCAAATGATAAAATAGAATTAATCAAACCAAAAAATATTTTCTCTGTAAAGACCTGATAATATATTGAGATGAGTGATGCATCAGAGATACATATTTGTAAGCTACATAAACAACAAAGGTATGATCTATATATGCATTTTTAAACCCAAAAGTATAGACAAAATTTATTGATTAAAAAGCAAAATAATATTTTTCAGCAAAGAGGGCATACTTATAACTCCATAAAAATTGTTTATATCATTAAATGTTACTGAAATATAAACCAAAAGTACAAGTAGTTATTCATACCTATGATAATCACTTGTCACTTGTCTTCCCATTGTTCATCAATTTGCTCGATTGGGTGCCAGTAATGTCTTTATTTGTTGTGAATAAAGTCCATTATTGTTACTGTTTTTGGCATATAAAATACACCATGGGTAGTTTACCAGGCTCTGCTGTTGCTCTGGGTTCATCCTGGGGGGTGGGGGGGGGCAATCTTTTCTATTTCAGACATCAACTATTCAGGGCCCACGGGGCAGAACCCTGGATGTAGACAAGCCTGTCTCCTGTCTGCCAACTGCTGATGCAGCTGGGCACTGCAGCCACACCTGCAACACCTATAATAATAGATAATGTAAAAATAGGGACAATAAAAAAATTCTGCTTCTGGGTGCATAAATACATTTATACAGTATTCTTATATTTAAATCAGTCTGGGAAATTGCTGCAACTCTAAACATGCAACAATTATAAGACCTGCCAGTTATACTTTCGGCACAAAGAAATAAAAGTCAACGTTTACATAAAACTGTGTAAAAATGTTTATGCTGTTGCTCAAGAAGTGAATAATTAAGAATCATATTTATTTCACTTAGATATATTGATGCAATTTAGCTATATGAATCTATGGAAACATCTGAAATAATATAGGTAAAATATTGATGGATAAATTCTCATGCACAAACTATTCATGCAATCTATCAGTTTATCAGGCTGAATTAATCTCATCATTAGATGAAAAATACAAAAATAATATTTTATAAATTCTAATATATAAGTGACAAAATAAAATAAAAAATAGTAAGGAATAGTAGGGAACATTCTAGTATATGTTAACAAATATCCATGGTAAACAGTACAGGTAACATTATATTGAATGCTGAGATGTTTTGAACTATTCAACAAAATGTGATTCAACACAAATGTATTCCTTCCCTATTTTTAAACATCAGACTGAATTTCTAACAAGATAAATTGAAGAAAAAAGTCATACATATATGGATGAAGAAATAAGATCGTCTATAGATGGCATGGTTTTCTATTGTTAGAAGTTGGCAATAGAGCAGCCATGACAGGCTGCTAAAGTACTTTAAAACAAGAGTACTTTAAAATAGGCCCAAATTACTGTCTCCTGGGCAAAATAGACAAGTCCAAAATCAATAGGCCCTGACCATTGGGAAGCCAGGTGGAAAGTCCCCAGAACAGCAGATGCAACAATCTAATCAAAATAAGCCCCTTATCAGAAAGTGTGCTCATTGCAGCAGAACATTCAAGGTCCCAGGAATTGCACTTATAAATTGTGCTTATGTAACTGAACCCTATATAAATTGCTTTTAATTTTGAGACAGGGACTTTTGTCAGACTCCACTAAATTGGATGAGATTTGGACCACAGTTTGAGCTAGCAATAAAAGTTCCCTTTGCTCTTGCATAAGTTTGTGTGCACTTGGTTCTTCACACCTGGAGATCCGACTCTGGGCATAAGACTATGTACTTATGTCTTGGAATGTAGGTAAGTGTAGAACCCATATTTGCACCTGAGACCCTATATTTTATATCAGCACCTTGAGACTCAAAAAATATTCCTCTGTACTGTTATGCAATTGTAGTGAGGGTGCACAGTATACTATTAATGTAAGTCGGATACAGATACATGGGGCTCAACTGATCATGAGGCATTGGGGAGGGAAGGCGGGTTCTAGCTCTGGCCCACCATCACAATAGAGCCTGACAAGAAGCCAGAGGAACCCCCGTAGCATGAGGGCAGCCACTTTCAACATCCGGACTCCACAGCTCATCAGAGCTCCACCCAAGAGAAAAGCTGATCTGTCCCCATTGTGGTTCATCAGTAAATACACAAACTGAGAGCCTACTACCGAGAGTATCCCACCCACACAGCAGAGCCTGGCAAGCTACCCATGTCGTATTTGATATGCCAAAACCAGTGACAATTATAACCTCATTCCCATGACCTGGAGGAATGGTTTGAGACTCTTTGTTTTCCTGGAGCGAGCAGATGCCTTTGGATTACACGGCACACGGCAAGGCGTATGGGACATGTTACCGGTGCCCACTTGAGCAAATTCATGAATAGAGGGAAGACAAGTGATATGTAAGTCCACTGCTCTCTATGTGCCAGAGGAATTTGAAGTAAAAAATAGTGCCACTTAACATTTTCTAAAACAACAACAGACAAAATATATTCAAGATCTAAAGTAAATGATCATATTAATAGGGGAAATAAAAATGGAAATATTTGTCATGTTTGTTGACAAATTCAATATTCTCAAGATGACAACTTTGTGTGATCTGTAGATTAAATGTAATCTTAATAAAATTTTTGGGAAATAACCATATGAAGATCTAGAAAGTAACCTTAATGCTTGTACAAAGAAGTAAAAGAAACAGAACTACCACAACTGTAAAAAAAAGATTGATAAAATTAGATACCGACACTACTGAGTTGTAAGTTGTGCTATAAAGCAATAGCTACCAAATAGTATTTTTTTAGAAAATGAACAAATATATCCATGAGACAGAACAAAGGGTTGATTAATAGACTTGCAGAAAAAGAATGAATTTGTCTTTGATAAAGGAGACAAGTTATCACAATAGAGCAAAATTAGTCTTTGGAAAGAACATGCTTGAATAGTTGAATTTCTATATTTTTAAAAGATTAGACACAAATATAAAATTTCATTTTATTTATATCATTATTCTTATTGTTTTATAATTGTATTATGCATATACATATGTATATCCTACATAAGTTTGAACGGACGCCATAGATAGAAAAGGGCTTAATGTGCTGCCTTGCACAAGGCTGAACCTGTCAATTCCTATTCTTTCTCTATGAATAGCCAGGAATTATCCCTTAGAATGAGCCCAGAGTAAGCCCCGAGCACTAATGGGTATGGCCCCAAACCCAAGCAACTCAAGCCAAACAAAAAGCTCAAGTATATCATAAATATAAGTGTAAAATATAAAATTGTAAAACTCTTGAAATATGGTATAGGAGAATTTAATTTTTGAGGTAGCTGTTCCTATTTAGTTCTACAAACAAAAACATGATCTTTGAAATAAAGGTTTGATCACTTTTCACTTGTATCACTTGTCTTTCTGTTGTTCATTGATTTGTCGAGTGGGCACCAGTAGCTTCTCCATTCATTAGGAATGAAATCCATTATTGTTACTGTTTTGGGCATATCAAATACACCATGGGTAGCTTGCCAGGCTCTGCCATGGCTGTGGTTTCATCCCAGGGAGCCCAGTCTTTTTTATGCCAGACCAACAACCATCCAGGGCCCACAGGGCAGAGCCCTGGGTGTAGATACGCTAAACTGAAACCTTTACAACTATTTTTTGACATCTGCATTTTATTTTTACTATTTTCTTCATTTACTTGTTAATTATTTTTGTTGAGAAATAGTGATTTACAAAGTAAGGGGCTGGAGCGATAGCCCAGCGGGTAGGGCGTTGCCTTGCGCGGCCGGCCTGTGCTGGCCTGGGTTCGATCCCCGGCATCCCATATGGTCCCCGAGCACCGCCAGGAGTCATTCCTGAGTGCAGAGCCAGGAGTAACCCCTGAGCATTGCCGGGTGTGACCCAAAAAGCAAAAAAAAAAAAAAAAAAAAAAACAAAGTTATTCATAATTGAATTTCTGGCATATAAATTTCCAACACCAACTTCCCTGCATAAATTTTTTAATTAAAAATGTTTGCTTTACAAATGACAATATCCATAATAATTTGGCATGTTATGTACTTGGAGAAAATATTTGCAAAAAAACTATTATATAAACTTGGCAAAAAACTCTTAAAACATCAATAAGAAAATAAACAAGCTAATTAGAAGTGTACCCAAAATACCAGCAGTCACTTCACCAAATATATTTATTTAGCATTGCCAAAACTTGAAAGCAAGATAACTTTCCTTGGGTGAATGAGTAAATTAACTGTATATCTTCCCATCTAACAAATGGATATTAGTCAATGCTAAACAGAAATGAGCTATCAAGTTGTGAAAATATTGCAGATTATTAAAGATTACCAAGTGAAAAAAAAACCTGAAATGACTATATCATTTGATATATCAATGACTATATCGTGATATATAAATGACTAAACCATGTTTGATCACAAAGGTATGCTGTTCGCGAAAAGGCATAAACTATTGACTTTTTAAAGGTCAGTGTATTTTGAGATAGGATTCATAGGACTAATAAAGGTAGAGATCATTGTTAGGGCATCAGAATCATACCTTATTATACTGTAAATATAACTACATTTCATCATATATTTGTCAGAAATAATAGTGTATACACCAAGACAAAATATAACATAATTAACACAATAATTCACAATTTACATGCCACTCTGGAGTGGGATATGATGACAATGCATGAAGTATGCATATTTGGGGCAGGGATTTATGATAAATCTGTCTAAGATTTATCATAAATCTTAGATTTTTTTCTGGACCAGACCTATTTTGTTTTCTGGACCAGACCTATGCTAAAAATTTAGTCTTAATGCTAATTCTTCTAAATTAATCATGCACATGATATAGGTTCCATTAGGTAGCTCAAAGGATGCAACTGTATTATCTAGCACACACAAGGGCTTAAATTAAATCTCCATGTTGCATTGCCATGTGAGAACCATTGACTAAAGCCTTGGTTAAGACTCACGTGCTAGAACCACACAGAACAAAATCTCCGGGTCACCAAAAAAAAAAAAAAAACAGTTCATGCAGCTAAGTGGAGAGTGATTGGCAGCTTTGAGTTCTGCCTCCGAGTCCAGTTAGGGAGTTCCCTAAAAGGAAATCAAGACCCTGGAGAAATGTAAAAATTTTTACATAAAATTAAGATAAAAACTTGAAAGACTACATACTACAAGGTTGTCTGTATAAAATATTATGACAATATAAAAATGGGAAAATTTCCCAAGTTTTAGAATTGTGCATGAACTAAAAACTCTAATTTTGTATGATGGCACTAATGGGAAAGACTGATAGAAGACAACTTTGTGTATATTTTAGATGTTTTTAAATTATCTATAGAGTTTTATTTTAAATGTGCATAAAACATCTATTTAAAGTTTTTATTATCTTTGTAGATGTCAGCTTAGTAATTTTAACTTTATTTTAAAAATAATATTATCTACACACATGGAAAAATATTTACAAGTAGTGAAATATTTCAGACTTAAAACTAAACAGTATAATTTTCTTCAATGTACTTTATGGATTCAAGTCTGATATTGAGATCTTTAACCCATTTTTATTTGATTTTTGTGCATGGTGTTAGGCACAGGTCCAAATTCATCTTTTTACATGTCGCTGCCCAGTTTTCCCAGCACCACTTGTTGAAGAGGCTTTCCTTAATCCATTTTAGACTCCTTTCACCTTTACCAAAGATTAAATGATCATGTGTTTGAGGTTGGGTGTCAGGATACTCAATTCTATTCCATAGGTCCACAGGTCTGTTTTTATTCCAATACCATGCTGTTTTAATTACTACTGCCTTGTAGTACAGTTTGAATTTGGGAAAGGTGATGCCTCACATCTTCTTTTTCCCTAGGATTGCTTTAGCTATCCTTGGGGGGTTTATTGTTCCATACAAATTTCAGGAGCGTTTGGTCAATTTCTTTGAAGAATGTCATGGGAATCCTTATAGGGACTGCATTGAAACTGTACAGAGCTCTAGGGAGTATTACCATTTTGACAATGTTGATTCTTCCCATCAGGGAATATGTTTCCATTTCCTTGTGTCTTCTTTTTATCTCTTGGAGCAGTGTCTTGTAGTTTTCTTTGTTCAGGTTTTACACACTTGGGTAAGTAGATTCCTAGTTATTTGATTTTCTGTGGCACAATTGTGAATGGAATTGTTTCCTTAATATCCCTTTCTTCTCTTTTGTTATTTGTATATAAGAAAGCCACTGACTTTTGGGTGTTGATTTTGTATCCTGCCACCCTACCATATGTGTCTCTTGTTTCTAGGAGTTTTTTGGTAGAGTGTTTAGGGTTTTCTAGGTATAATATCATGTCATCTGCAAATAATGATAGCTTGACTTCTTCCTTGCCTATCTGGATGCCCTTGATGTCCTTTTCTTCTCTGATTGCTATGGCAAGTACTTCCAGTACTATATTGAATAAAAGAGGTTAGAGTGGGCAACCTAATCTTGTCCCTGATCTCAGGGGGAAGGCTTTCAATTTTCCCCAATTTAGAATGATGCTCACTGTGGGCTTTTGGTAGATGGCTGTAACTATCTTGAGGAAAGTCTCTTCAATTACCATTTTCTGGAGGGTTTTAATCATGAACGGATGCTGGATCTTGTCAAATGCTTTCTCTGCGAGTATTGATAGGATCATATTGTTTTCATTTTTTTCTTTTTATTGATATGATGTATTATGTTGATTGACTTGGGAACATTGAACCATCCTTGCATTCCCGGAATGAATCCTACTTGGTCATGATGTATAATCTTCTTGATGAGTCTTTGGATTCTGTTTGCTAGTATTTTGTTGAAGATCTTAGCATCTGTGTTCATCAGGGATATTGGTCTGTATTTTTCTTTCTTTGTGTTGTCTCTCCTTGCTTTTGGTATCAGGGTGATATGTGCCATTGAAGCTAAAGGCATCTTCAAAGGTGAATCACTAACAAAGCAACTAGAAGAAAAGATAAACATATGGGCCTACATGAAACTAAAGAGCTTCTGCACCTCAAAGAAAATAGTGACTAAGATACAAAGGCAGTCCATAGAATGGGAAAGTATATTCACCCAATACCCATCTGATAAGGGGTTAATATCCAGGATATATCAGGAACTGGTAGAACTTTACAAGAAGAAACAAACAACACCATCAAGAAATGGAGAGAAGAAATGAACAGAGACTTCAGCGGAGGAAGAAATTCGAATGGCCAAAAAACATATTCAATCTTAAGTGATAGATTCTGTCATCCTGTAACAAATCTAAGGACACCTGACCTGTTTTTTATTCCTGCACAAGTTCCTTTTTCCTCCTCTCTTTTATTATATCTACCATTATCTATTTAATGTTCCTAAGAACTTTTTTATCTACCACGCCAGATGCTGCTTGATTTGTATTTACGTATTTTACACAAAATCTATACTTAATTCAAATAAGTGATTAAGTGTTTAGTACTATTGCTTACTTTAAAAACTTTATATCTAATTTAGAGTGCTTCAATGGAGTTTGTAGATTTATGAAATAAACATCTATAAATTAAAGAGTTTGATACCCGGTAGATTAAACAGTGTGAAAATACAAATATAGCATATGTTAAAAACATATTTTTTTAATCCTCAGTTTGACATTTACCTGTGTAAAACCTAAAATGTGGAACCAGAGATAGTTCAGTGGTGATGGAGCTTGCTTTGCTTTGAACCAACGTCTGTTCAATCTCCAGAAACAAGTGCCATCGATGGTTACAGATGAAAAAACAAAACCAGAAGTAGCCTATAAAATATTGGTGTGCTGAATATATAAAAGTACATCTAAGAAAGCATAGGTAAAACCCTCTATGACATTGAAGCAAAAGGCTTCTTCAAGAAGAAACACCACTTACAAAACAAATGGAAGCAAAAATAAACATATTGGTTTATATGAAATTGTAACACAAAAAGAAACGGTGACCAAGATACAAAGGCAGTTCACATAATGAAAAGAACATTTACCCAATACACATCTGTTAAGGGGTTAAATCCAAGACACTGACATAACTTACAAGAAAAAAACATCAAACCCATTAAGAAATGGGAGATGAGATATCATCTCACACCACAGAGACTGGCACGTATCCAAAAAAAGCAAATACCAGTGCTGGCGTGACGTGGGGAGAAAAGGAGAGCTATTGTTGGTGAGATTGTCAACTGATTCAGATTTTGGAAAACAATATGATATTCCTCTAAAAACTAGATATTGAGAACCATTTAACACAACAATACCACTTCTGGGAATATACCCTGGAGACCCGAAAACTCATAGCAGAAACACCATCTTCTCTTCTATATTATCTCTTCTATCACTGTATCACTGCATCACTGTCTTCCTGTTCATCATTGATTTGCTCGAGCGGGCACCAGTAACATCTCCATATGACCTGTCTCATGCAAATAGAGCCCAAGGGCACCTGCTTGCTCCAGGAACATAAAGAGCCTCAAACCATTCCATCAGGTCATGGGAATGAGGTCTATAATTGCTACTGGTATTTGGCATACAAATATGACATGGGTAGCTTGCCAGGCTCTGCCGTGCGGGTGTCATACTCTTGTAGTCATCTCTAAATCCAGCATTTATTGATAAACTGCGTGGCCACTTGCAGCCGTGTAAGCCAGACTGTGAAAGGCTGGGTGGAGTTCTGACGAGGGGGAAGTCCGGATGTGGAAAATGGAGGTCCTCATGGAGTAGGGGTGTCTTCTGGCTTGCTGGGAGGCTCTGCTGGAGTGGTGGGCCAGGGCTAGAACCCGCCATCCCTGCCTGGTGCCTCGTGAGTGGCTGGGTACAAGGAGAGCCAGTAGCAGCTTTGCCCCATGTCTGTGAGTTTCTATATTATCCAGAATCTGGAACCAATCTGAGTGCCCAAGAACAGAAGACTGGGTAAAGAAATGTTGGTACATCAACACAATGGAATGCTATGCAGCTGTCAGGATAAACAAAGTCATGAAATTTGTTCACAAAAGGAATGACATGGAGATTATCATGCTGAGTGAAATTAGTCAGAAGGGAAAGGGAAGATATGGAATGACTGCATTAATTTTTTGGGATATAAATATATACCACTGTTCTACTAATTGTTGGAAATGGTAATGCCAGAATAGAACTGAGCACTGAATGTAGGCAAAGAGAAATGTCTGATAACCCCTATATGTATGTATGTATGGAAAGTCATGATATAAAAGAATGGAGAAAGAGTGAGAGTGAAAGAGAGAGAGAGAATGAGAGAGGAAAAGTGCCTACTATAGAGTCAGGCTGAGGGAGGGGGACATTTTTGGTGGGATATGTGCACTGGTATGGTCTTCCAGAGCCAGGTGTGCACCCAAAACAAAACAGAAATCTTTTAGAATTGCTTGGATGAACTCTGATCCTCATGTTCTATACATGTTTTATGCTACTGAACGATGTCTCCCAGTCCTCCAAAATAAAAATTAATAATGGGGCGCTGGGGTGGAGGGGGAGAACTCTGCAGTGTAACATTTATACTGATCTATCTGGAGCCAGAGAACTACCTCAGAGGCTGGTGTCCGTGCCTTGCATGTTGGAAGCCCAGGTTTAGTTAACCGTCACCACACGACCCCCTTCCCAGCATCCCCATTGAGATCAACACCCAAACACCAACCCAGAAGTAATGCCAGCTATGGCCAAAAACCTTATCTCCTGAAACTAGTATTCACTTGGTATTTGACAGAATTATTTCTTCAAACATTTAAAATAGCACAGGGAAGGTAGAAGAAAAATATATTTTTTTTTTGTTTTGTGGGTCACACTCAGTGATGCTCAGGGGTTAATCCTGTCTCATCACTCAGGAATTACTCCTAGTGGGATGCCGGGGATTAAACCCAGGTCAGCGCGGGCAAGGAAAACACCCTACCCATTGTACAATCACTCTGGCCTCAGGGACAAAAAAAAATGGGGGGGTGCGGTCATAGTCAGCAATGCCCAGGGGTTACTCTTGCCTCAGCACTCAGGAATTACTCCTGGCGGTGCTGGGGGGACCATATGGGATGTGCTGATGAAACCCAAGTAGGCCAAGAGCAAGGAAAACGCCCTAGTCACTGTGCTCCAGCCCAGGGACGAAAAAATAATGAATTACACAGAGTACCCTATAGGGCTGGGGAGATCACTCAAGTGGCAAAAACTAGCACACTTGAGGCCCTGAGTTTGATCCCCTGTCACTTCATTGTCTCTCCATCAGCACTACTGGGTAGAGCTCTGGTAGACCCTATTTTTTTTTTTTTTTTTGGGTCACACCCAGCAATGCCAAAGGGTTACTTCTGGCTCTGTACTCAGGAATTACTCATGGCAGAGCTTGAGGAACCATATGTGATGCCAGATATCGAACCCAGTTCTGCCATGTGCAAGGCAACTGCCCTACCTGCTGTGCTGCCACTCCAGCCCCAGCCTGGTAGACCCTAAAGCACTAGATTCTGTTGCCTTTTATAAGGGTGTGGCCTTTTTTAAGAAAAATGATATCGGGGCCGGAGCGATAGCACAGCAGGTAGGCGTTTGCCTTGCACGTGGCCCACCCTGGTTCGATCTCCAGCATTCCATATGGTACTGAGCACCGCCAGGAGTAATTTCTAAGCAAAGAGCCAGGAGTAATGCCTGAGCACTGCCAGGTGTGACACAAAAACCAAAAAAAAAAAAAAAAAAAAAAAAAAAAAAAGAAAAATTATATCCCCGTACTGGAGCAGTAGTATAGCAGATAGAGTGCTTGTCTTGATTGTGGCCTACCTGACTTCTATCACTGGCACCCTATATAGTCTCCTAAACCCACCAAGAGGGAACACAGATTCCTAAGTAAGTCCTGAGCTCTACTGGGTGAGTGTAGCCCAAAAGCCAAAAGAGAGGAAAAAATATATATATATTTATATCCCACAGGTATGCCAATCCAGAGACTCACACACATGGGGCAGAGCTGCAGCTTGCTCTTCCTGTGCCCAGCTGATCACCAGACATCCTGGAGGGATGGCAATTTCTAGCCCAGGCCCGTCACCCCAGCAGAGCCTTGCAAGAAGCCAGACAAACCCCCACACCATGAGAACCACCATTTTCCACATCCGGACTCCCATCTCCCCAGAGCTCCACCCAGCAGAAGAGCTGATCACAGCCCAGCTCCACGACCACTTTGCAGCCACGCTGTTCATCAATAATTGCTTGAGTTTCGAGGTGACTACTAGTATCCCACCCTCACGGCAGAGCCTGGCAAGCTACCCGTGTCATTTGACATGCCAAATACCAGTAATAATTATAGACTTCATTCCCACGACCTGATGGAATGGTTTGAGGCTCTTTATGTTCCTAGAGTGAATGATGCCCTTGGGCTATCTCGCATGTGACAGGAAGTATTGAGATGTTACTGGTGCCTTCTCGAGCAAATGATGATGTACAGGAAGACAGTAATACAGTGATGTGCACTGGTGGAGGGATGGGTGCTGAAACATTGTATGACTGAAACCCACTCATGAACAGCTTTGTAAATATCTATCTCAGGATGCCATAAAAAAAGAATGTTGGTGTGGCCCAATTTGAAAAGTTGTGAATGCTGAACTCTCTAGCTTATGTCCCCAGGAACTGTCATGTGTGCAACATGTAGTAACAGAGAAGAAATTACTTAAAAATTATGTATATAGTTTTGCAACTAGGGATGTTAAGAAAAGGGATATATGAGTACTTCAAGCAGATCTATAGTGATCCTTAGATAAATTAGAAAATGAATAGCTAGGGCAAATTAGATATGAAGATAGAAAACAAACATAAAATCAGCTAATATACACATATATTTAAATATAAGATATAAGTATAAAAATAGTACATATAATATGTTTATGTATGTTTAGTACATGTGCAATATAAAATACATTTTACATTTAGAAGTCAAAATGCAGTTAATATTAGGAAAACTATTCAATTTTCAGATATATATAAATGATAAGGCTTGAAAATAATAAAAAGTTTTATGTTGTAGAAAATTAAAACATAATAAGTAACATCAGTAACACTATAAGTAGTATTCACTGTATTCTTGAAAGTTTTCATTTTTAAAGGAAGCAGGAACTTACAGGAATTCATACAAAAATATAAGTAGAATTACCAGACTCAGAACTATGAATTATTTACTGCTGAGTCAGTCCCTGAATTGGAGGAATGTTTTACCCCAGCTGGTATTAATAAAAGAGCATGGCTAAAATCTAAGATTTATAGAAGTATATAACAAACTTGCTAGCCAGCCCCATAAAGAAAAGTTGCATGAACTATAAAACTTTTTAGCTTCTTGGGTATTTGAATCAGTCAATCTTGCTTCTGGAAAATTTACTGTGCCTATACCTACTCTTTAGCAAAAAGGGTAGACATTAACTATAATTTTTCATCATTGGTGAAATGATTTTTGAAAATGTTTTCACAAAATTATAAAATTTAAAATATATTTTCAAGAAGATCATAAACAAAATGCATATGTTAGATTCAAGCTCCAAATAGCAGTGATAAATAATTAGATTAATATATAATTTAAATCTATGCATTGCTGATTAAAAAACAATGAGTCTCTTATTTTTAAAAGAATAAGTATTAGTAATATGTAAAGTTATATAGTATTCCAAGATAAAACGTATAGAACCACAAAATATTTTGTTTTATTTTGAGGCCATATCCAATGATGCTCAGCGCCTACCGTTGCCTATATAAGAAAAGCTTATATAGGTAGTAAGTTTTGGGGAACCAGAACCACAGAATATCTCAAATTAACAGACAGGTGATATTTCAAAATAATATAAAAATAGAGGACTGAGAATATAGCAAAATGGCCTGGAGTATATGTATATCATGTAGGAATCCCATATTTAATCCCCAATGCCAGATACCAATGGAGAATGACACCAAGAATTGAGCTAGCCCGAAAGAATCAGTATGTTTGGCCAAAAAGCTAGAGTTCAAATAAAAAGAAAATTTTGTACAAGTATATAAATTTTAGGAAATAAATGTACAGTATGTAAGTGCAATCTCTATATATTTAGAATTAAATGTATTTACATAATATATAATAATTGTACAATAAATATAATTAATATATAATATACATATTTATTTGCTTTTCTATAAATAAATTTATAATAACAAATCTATATTTTAAATACATTTAAAGAAAGATTTCCAACAATAATAAAACTAATCAAACATTACTCAAAATGTATTGCCATTTAATGTGAAGAAATATTATTTGCCAGAGAGAAATTTGCCAAATATCAAAAGCTATTCCTTAAAGGATAAAGTTATTTTGTTTGTTACTCTGACATCAAGATTGTAAGTGTGAGAACTACCATTAAACTTTCTTAGAGCCAATATTAGTAAAATGTTTTATATATGGCAAAAGTTATATAAGCAGGTCTGCAAGTTCTAGGATATTATTTCAGAATAAAGTTTAATATCTTTCAGCTGAATATGATCAACATTGTTTCTAGTGTTGTAGTGTTGTTTCCAGCACGCACACACACACATATGTGTGTGTGAGTATATATATATATATATATATATATATATATATATATATATATATATCTTTTCTTTCCTTATTTCATTTCCTATTTAATTTCTTATTCTGGCATCAGATGAATTAGAATGCTGAAGTTATAAGTAATTATGAATTTATAAAATTAAAAATGCATTTCCTCGCTTATAAATTTTGGTTTAAAGACTATAACATTTTTGTCACTTCTGAAAGTTTTGTTATTGTGTGTTTGTTTGCTTATTACTTAGGCCACACCTTACTGTAAATGACATCTCTATCAGTTGGAGATGTTAAGGAAAGACTGTTTCTGCTTTAGAGAGACAGAACACAGGAAAAGCCTGTGTTCTGTCTGCATCCTAGGCAGCGTCCATTAGACTCCATCTTCTACTAGCTTCAGCCAACAAGGAAATGTGAAGCAGTGAAATAATCCAAGATAACAGAGTCCGTGGTTCTGCTTTGAGGAATCAGTGTCACCAGGGAAGCCCGCCTCCTATCATTTTTTGGAAACAGCCTGCCAGGAAACCCTGTGCATGCCACAACAGGCAGTATCCATCAGGCATTAGCTTATCCTTTTGATCTACTTTCTGCCAACATTTAATGCTTAGAGCTCACTCCTGGCTCTGTGCTGAGATGTCACTCTGGCAGTTCACTGGAACCTTGTGTGGTGCCGAGACTTAATGTGCATCAGCCACATGAAATGTAAGCATAAATATCTGGACTGTATCTCAGTTCCTGCTTTGGAAAGCTTGAATGACTACTAATATAAAAATCATGAAAGAAAAGTGCTAGAAAATTTAAAATTCCAGTATTCCAGCATAGACTAGCTTAAAAGCTCCCCCCAAATAGTTTCATATACTTTATAGACTAGCATCCTCAAAATAAACCTACAAGCATATAAAAACAAAGGTCGCTATGAAATAGTAACAACATATCACACAGATTTTTCAACAATTTATTAAAAATTACTTTTGACAAGAATACAATTGTCATGTTGAATACATTATACAGAACTTCTGGATTTACTTTTTACTTAGTATGAATTTCTCTTACAATCAGCAGTATATATATACATATACATATATATATACATACATATATATATACACATATATATCCTCTTTGTTGTCTTAATCTCATTGAGTTTTTTCAGAAATATTTTCCATACTGTTTTTATATATTAAAGATTATACACTATGACAGTACAGAAGTCAATGTAAAACTAAATATAATACACATTCAGGAAATAAAATTCTCATCAATTCTCCTAAATAAATTCAGACAGACTCATTAATAGAGTGTAAGTAAGACACATATATAATAAGTGATTTATAATTTGGAACTAAGGTATAAATAATTAAAAAGCAAAAACACTTATATGCAAGTTTGCTAAATTTTTTCTTTATTTTCTCAAAAAACAATATGTGTGATTAATATTAAATATAACAGCGAGTTTAATACTTTCTAAAGTCTAAGATTAATAAAAATATCTTTGAGAATATATCATGTAGATCTTGTGTATAAAATTGTAGTTTTAACATTAATTTAGTGATTTTACTGTTTAGTTTATATAATTCATATATAATATATTATAATAATATGCATAGAACATACTAATAAATTTGTGTAAATACGTTATTATCATTAACTATTAATGTTATATTTATATAATACACTATAGTTGTAAAATTATTAAAATACTTTTTATAAGAACACAAATTATATACTTAGATGAATTCAAAGCCAGTAATGAAGCTAATGAATTATATTTTAATTTTTTCTGATTCCTTTTATTTAAAGTACACATCACAGCAATGTGAAAAACAAAAAACTCAAAAAATAATATTTACGACACAACTACAGAAAAGGTTTTTCTTATAGATTTGAATGTACAGAAGCAACTCAAGAGAAATAAGAGAAACATAGTGTCAGTATTTGTGTGAAGTGGAAAAAAATTATAGAAGAACATCTGTGAAGAAGCGACTATCAAATTAGGAATCATTTTACTAACTATAAAGTCAAGTGAGTCAACTGCACTACTGAAATAGCTCATCATCATTCTATTCAAGATGAAAGCAAAGGTCCATGGTAAAATGTAACTGTACTAAAAGATAAGTACTACAAATTCTCAAAATGAGCCAGAGTAATGGATATAAAAATATTGCCATACAATAAAATAAAGAGTAGTGACTAGAACAATCATTCATATCATAATCAGCTAAAGAGTTTTAAGAAAATGTAGAGAATCTACAAATTTATAAGAATGCTGTGGAAAATTAAAACTACATAAAATATTCACTATAAGTTAAGATTAGAAGACAGAAAAGAATGAGCATAGCAGGTAGTTGTGAGAACTGTAAATTTAAACAAATAACAATTATTTTAAATAGATAATTTTAAAACATAAGATATGGAAATAAAAAACAGAAATGACAACATTCACAAGATATTGCATGTAGTAGAAATAGTACATTTAGTTCACTTCATTGTAACTGTATTCATTTTATAATCATGCTTTTAGAGACAATATATCATGCAAATTCTGAATGTCCATTTATGTATATACTTGAGTATCTTTCTATCAATTTTTCAATTCATTTAACATTTACTTGATGTTTCATTGTTTTACGTATCAGTTAATTTCCTCCCAAATCTTTTGCATCCATATTAATACAAGGTCTACAAAAGCTTTATTAAGCTTTGTGTTGTTGTTACCCTTTTACGATAAAAAGTTAAAAATTGTTGTAATGCGGTAATGACAGCTATTGAAAAATCTAAAATGCACATGTCTGAAGCATAAACTATTCATCGGCTGTTGACAAACTTATTTACCTTTGTAATTCAAACCTTTACTAAGATATAAAAAATGATAGCACCCTTTAGAATTATGTAATCCCTCTAAATCTATCCCCACTGTTCATTCTCAAAAAAATAAAACCTTACTATTATATTATTGTAAATCACAGTGTCAAAAAATAAAAATTAAAAAAAAATAAGACAAGTTTTACAACAGATTTACTTATCTGGTTTTAAGTATAATGCCCTACCTACTCTTTAGTATAAATCTGGTATCTGTTCAGTGTTACTTTCCTGATTTATACATATTATTATGTTTATGTGTATGAGTATTTCTTTTCATTGCTGAATAGTACTTTTATGACAGGAACATGTAAAAGTTTTTATATGTGTTCTAGTAAAAATTGACCACTAATATGTATAAAATTTTAAAAAAAGATGTATAAATTTTGACCAATATAAATCAATACTGTAAGGGCTGGAACTATAATAAGTGGGTAGGGCATTTGCCTTGCACAAAGTAAAGCTGAGTTCAATCCCCAGCACACATATGGTCCCCTAAGCCCACCAGGAGTGATCCTTGAGTGCAGAATCAGAAGTGACAGCTGAATCCAGAATAAGAAGTTAGCTCTGAGCACTGGGTGTGATCCAAATGTGACCAAAACACTCCCAGAAATATAGTGTGCATGAGCAGAACATCACTGTATCACTGTCTTCCTGCAGATCATCGATTTGTTCAAGTGGGCACCGGTAACATCTCAATATGTCCAGTTACATGTGAGATAGCCCAAGGGTATCTACCTGCTCCAGGAACATAAAGAGCCTCAAACCAATCTAGCAGGTCATGGGAATGAGGTCTATAATTGTTACTGGTATTTGGCATGTTAAATACGAAACGGGTAACTTGACAGGCTCTGCCATGCAGGTGAGATTCTCTTGTAGTCACCTCAAATCTCTAGCATTTATTGATGAATCACGCGGCTGAAAAGAGATTAGGAGTACCTAATCTCTAATCAGTAAACAGCAATTCCTAACCATGCCCACACCAGGAAGCCACATTTCTGTAAGGACAAGAGATAGTATATAGGGCACGTGCCTTGCATGTGGCCGATCTGGATTTAATCCCCAGCATACTTTATGGTACCCCAAACATAGCCAGGAGTAACCCCTGAACATCATCAGGTGAATTCACTCTGTCATTGTTGACCTTGGGGCGGCACGCACAAAAAGCAAAATATTAAAAAAGAAACAGAAAAAAAGCTATACCACGGATCCACCTGAGCATTTGGTGATTTTTAGGTCACCTGATGATGCCCAGGTGTTACACCTCACTCTTCTCAGGAATCACCCCTGGCAGTGCTCAGGGGACCATATAAGATACTGGGGTTTGAATCTGTGTCTGCTGCATGCAGACCTTACTCACATACAGCCTTACTCACTGTTCTACCTCTCTGGCCCAGAACTTGGTGATTAGACTATAGTTTGTTTTGTTTACTTTTCTCTTTTGGGCCACACACATCTAGCAAAGCTCAGGGGTTACTCTTGGTGGTGCTTGGGGTATCATAGGGCATGCTGGAGATAGAACCCAGGCCTGCTGGCTGCGTGCCAAGCAAACGCCCTATGGTAGATAAATTTTAGCTTTTAAGGGAAGACACAAATTTTCATTTTTGCATCGTGCAAAACATTGATTTTTCAACCATGAGATTTTCATATCTGATCCTTGTATATATAAGAGTGATTAATTTCCTTTAAAATTTTTCTGGTCTGTTAATGTAACTGTTTTATGAGATAACTTTCATTGCTATAAATTATACAGATAGAACCTTTAAATTGCTCTGCATATAGCTATCATGAGATATAGATAGCCTTTGCTTCTTTAAAATTTGAAAGTAAGACACATTCCCATATTGAATTTCAGAACATTAATTAAACAGTTAACAGAAAGATTGTACTGTAATTTTTATACTTGAAAGGATACCCTGCTATATACCAATAGGTATACATTTAGAGATAAATTAGTGTAATCATAAAAGTACTAATCGAGCCCAGTGGGTAGGGCATTTGCCTTGCACGCAGCCAGCCCATGCAGGCCCGGGTTCGATCCCCAGCATCCCATATGGTCCCCTGAGCACTGCCAAGAGTAATGCCTGAGTGCAGAGCCAAGAGTAACCCCTGAGCATTGCCGGGTGTGACCCCCAAAAAAAAAAAAAACAAAATAAAAGTACTAATCGAGGGAATATGATAACTATAGAAATATAACTTCATAAAATATATTGATAATATATTTTCAGTATAATAATTCTGAAAGACTATCAAAAATATCTCAATAAATTTGAATAGTCATTGCATAATTCTACACAAAAGAATGTTGAGAGTGAAAATTTCTATCTGTTTAAGTAATAAATTTGATAAATGCTTAATTCTGAGAATAAAAATACAAATCAAGTAGCAAATGAAAGCCTGTGATAAAAGCAAATGAACCACAGTTCTTTCCTATTTTTACTATAATTAACATTTTTATTACGCTTATAACTCCTTGATCTTAAGCACAACATTTATATCCTTATGCAATAACCTTATATGAATATCCTTATACAATATCACTTGTATCACTTGTCTTCCTGTTGGTCATTGATTTGCTCGAGCGGGAACCACTAACATCTCCATATGCCCAGTCACATGCTAGTGTAGCCCAAGGGCATCTGCTTGCTCCAGGAACATAAAGAACCTCAAACCATTCCTTCAGGTCATGGGAATGAGGTCTATAATTGTTACTGGTATTCGGCATATCAAATACAACACGGGTAGCTTGCCAGGCTCTGCCGTGCGGATCGAATACTCTTGCAGGCACCTCTGATCTCATGCATTTATTGATGAACCATGCAGCCACAAAGTGGCCCCATGAACCGGGCTTGTGATCAGCTCTTCTGCTGGGTGAAGCTCTTATGAGTAGGGAGTACGGATGTGGAAAATGGTGGATATTTTATAAGGATATTATACAAGGATATTTTCCACATGAATATCCTTATATAATATACTTATAAAATACCTCATAATTCCTTGAACTTATAGACAAATATAATTTTCTCCAATAAATGTAAAGAATGTTGACTCTATTTCAGTGAAAGCCTTAAAGAAAATGCTATTTATACCAAAATTCTGTTTTACAGTACCAATAATATTTGCTTACCCCTTTTGCAATTCCATTTTAAGCTGTTGTATTAAAGTGTACCATTAAAGCCTGGGGAATCACATTAATCTTTCAATATAAAATAGAATAGATAATTTTATCCTTACTTGTTTACTGATACTATTTTGTGAAATTCTTTGATCTGCTTTATAAATGAGAGAAATCTGCTACAATGTCACTTCTTGAAATAAAGTATGACAGTTAACTTTGATAGCTTTCCTTGTTCATTGTAGATGCCAGTTTGCATGTGTAATAAATGTTTGCCTCTATGTATTAAATGGACCATTAGTAAAATTCCTAAGAGCTTCCGAAAGTTAAAGTAAATGTGTCATATTCAAGTTGTTGGACAGTATAGTAGGTGCAAAAATGTCACAAGTATTCTTTTAAACTAATGCTTATACTTAACATAATGAAAATAATTTATATTTAAGATTACTAGCATTCGGGCCGGAGAGATAGCCCAGTGGATAGGGAGTTTGCCTTGCACATGGCCGGCAGATGGCGGCCCGGTTTCAATCCCTGGCATCCCATATGGTCCCCCGAGCACCGCCAGGAGTAATTCCTGAGTGCAGAGCCAGGAGAAACCCCTGAGTATTGCCGGGTGTGACCCAAAAAGCAAAAAAAAAAAATATATTACTAGCATTTATTTTTTTAAAAAATTGGTACCAAACTACCAATTTCCAAAGTTTTATTGTGCTTAGTATATAAATTCCACTTTTGAGATTGATCACACAAAAAGCTAATAACAAAGTATTTCATAAATCTTACCTGAAGATTAGCCTGAGGCAATTCCTATTTTTCTACTTAACCTAACCACAACAGAGGAAGAATCCTATTAATTATTCTAAGTTAATAATGGTTCAACACTTTTCTCTTAAAATGTGCCAAAACATAAAAGTCCAAGCCTTTTACATTCTCTAACCCTAATAATCAATCACAGGTTTGTGGCTAGTTGTGCTGGTTATAGGGATATTTCCAAAATATTATCACACAGTAAATTAACAGTTAAAATAAGTAAATCTTTTCTGTTACACAGAAGTCTGTACTTACTATTAAATAGCATGTAAATCATAATAAACTATTGAATATTACTAAAATTCAAGAAATTCAAGCACATTTAAAAGAATATATTTTAAAAAAGAAGCACTAAATTTGTGAGTTAAAAGTGAAAATTTTGACCAATGTAACTAGAGTATGTCATTGCAGCAAATATTTCTATTCAAAGGTTTTGATATATCATTTTGCTATAATATTTGAGGTCTACACATATTAATAAATGTAGAATAATAGATATATCAAGTAAAAAAGTGGGACTGGAGCGATAGTCCAACAGGTAGGGCGTTTGCTTTGCATACAGCCTGCCTGTGCCAGCCTGGGTTCGATTCCCGGCATCTCATATGGTCACCCGAGCACCACAAGGAGTAATTCCTTAGTGCAGAGCCAGGAGAAACCTCTGAGCATTGCCATGTGCTCAGAAACCCCCAAAAAAAAAAAGCAAAAAAAAAGTAATTTAAATGACTCTGATTATTTCCCCATTTAAAAAAAATTTGGGACCTGAGCAATAGTCCAGTGGTAGGGCATTTGCCTTACATGCAGCCGACCCGGTTGGATTTCCCTCCCCGGTATCCCATATGGTCCCCAAGCACCGCCAGGAGTATTTCCTGAGTGCAGAGCCAGGAATAACGCCTGAGCATTGATGGGTGTGACCCAAAAAAGCAAAAAAATTTTTTTGATTCACTTATAAGTTAAAATAAAATTTAAATATAAACCATAATTTCATTTATTTAGCAAAAAAGATGACATATGATGAGAAAATTTTATTTCAGAACTAAAAATTAGGAAGTTGTATTCCAAGTGACAATACTTGTTCTAGTCATATTTGAAGAAAAAATGTAGCAATTTCAACTGAAAATGATATTGAGTTTTGCTATGTAATACTTATATTACTTATATCCTAGATACTAGTAAATGTATTTTAAAAATTGTCATATATTATTTGATTAAATATTTCAAATTTTATCTTAAGACTAAGATAAATAAATGAATTATTATAGAACAATTACATTCATAATCATTATAATAAATGGTATTATTTAAAACATGAATAATTTCCATATTGATAAAATATAAATAAAAATTATGGACTAAAACTACACTAGTCTGAAGTTTAACAAAAATTGCCTACTCTAAGGAATAATAATATCCTTTTAAAACTAGGACTCATGGGACCGAAGTGATAATGCACAGGGTAGGGCTTTTGTCTTGCAAGGGCCCAACCTGGGTTTGATTCCCCAGAATCCCACATGGCCCCCCAAGCACTGCCAGGATTAATCCCTAATGTGGAGCCTGGTACAAGCCCTGAGCATTTCTGTGTGTGACCCAAAAAAGCAAAAAAGAAAAGGCTCATAAAAACAGGAGAACAGTGAATATAAGATTTTGCAACTCCCAATTATATCTTATGAATTTCCCCAAAAGTGTTAGGTTTATGGTCTCTTAAAATTTCAAAAAAAAAAAATTGGACCCTGCTTAGAATTGTTATTTGTAGGGTTTGAAAATATGGATAGAGGCCATGTATTTGAAGTTTTTCTTATGTTTTAATGTGTGTTGTATGTATGTTTCTGTGTGTTTGTAAATGTATGTTGTAACCATAAATGAGTTATAATTATTTTACATGTAAAAAAGTTATAAATGAATATTTTACTTAAAATATACCTTTTTTAGAACCATACATGAATATTTTACCTGATAAATATGTTTTTAATATCTTTGTTTGCACCTCAATCTGAGGAAAACTGCAGATATTAATAGCGTAGGAACAGGGTGAGGTGGCTAAAAAGAACCTTTATTTATTCTCTTCTGTGTTCATGAGAAAATTTTTAATTAAGATTAGAAATCTAATTCAAGCCCATACACATAGCAAAAAGAAGACTTGTTAAAGGGCACTCTGAGGATAAAGGAATGCCCTCCCCAGGAAAAAAAGATTAACAGAGTGATACAAACCACAATTGGAAAAGACTTCTAACAGCTAAGATTTAACCCTGGGAAGGAGGGTGTGTTGGATCAGAACTTCAATTGCAAGATTCACCAGTTGACTACATTTTGGTAACCTCTTGCAACTTTGCAGGGATGCCACATGCCTTCTCATTTCCAAAGTAACATACCCTGAAGGTAAATTCTTTTATTGAGCTCAACTAACTCTAAAGGACAAGTGCACTTTGGGGACCTTGGGAATGTGAATGGCTTTGTGTGGAAGGGTGTGTGACTTGCTTGATGCTTCCTAACAGAGCAGGCTTTTACTATCCATATTTTCTGTTCACAATAAAGCTTCAACACAAAAACATGCTGATTATCTTCAAAATAAAGTCACTAACAGGGTCTTCCTCGTCTGCTGTTACCCTAATCAAGCACAGAGTATAAGCACTGTGATTGAGACCCCAGGCCCTCAACAGGTTTCTGAGTCACAGTTAGATCTCACAGCATTTGGTTTGGGTGCCACTGGAACCATCCAATCTACTCAGATATTGGTAGACAGCTCACTATAGGCACTCATTATCTTTAAACTGAGGTCAATTTATCTCCAAAACTCTATTAAAATTTGTGCAAAGCTCTCAGGGGCTCTCATGACTATGCACCCTTCATCACCATTAATATATGTATGCCATGATTATGTCCAGGCTTATCTGTATTTGGTGAACAGGAATTCCAGAGCACTCTCAAGATCAAGCTATAAGTTACTGTTTAAGACTTCTAAATCTTGGTGGATAAAGCTAAAATTATGGGCACCCATAATTTTAACTATTTGGTTACAGTCCAGGCCAATTCAAACTTGGAATCACCGGTCTTGAAACATTTGCAATATTGCATCACAGGAAAGGTGTTACTTAAGTCCAACTGTTCCTGATACTACATTCGGTATCAGATATTATAAAGTTGTCTGTAGTTACACAAGTCTTCTTGGAGCTACAGATGCTCTTGCGAATTCATAATCATGAAACCTTCGCTTATTCATGACATTGAAACCATAGCTTATGGTCAGCACCAGCAACTCTGAAGTATGTATTATTGTCTAGGTCTTTCTTCCTAAGAGCCATAACTGATGCATGGAACTTATGACCACTCATGCCTGGTGATCCCCTACCGCACACAAACTTAGAGCTATAATTGCTACTGAGAATTGTCACTATTTCAGCTCTACCTACTCAGACCCATTTTTTAAGTTTAATTTACAATTTTTAAAGTAATTTGCTTATTAAGCATGCATTAAATATTATCTGATTTTTTGGAATGTGTAGATAATTTTAACGTGAAATGTAATATTTCAACTGTATTTAAAATCAATGCCATGTTTTCCTGTTAATTGCAAAGCAAATATTCAACAAATATAAAACAGTAGTGTTTATACCAAACCTGAGATGAGTAATTTTGCTTGTGTTTTGAATACATTTTTATTTTCTGATGAACTGTTCAATTTCTTTTATAGTAGCATTTATACAAAGCAATAAAACTGTAAGTTTCATTCATTTTTTACTTATTTAATTTATGAACCCAAATTTAATTACATAGATAGAAGTTCTGTTCAGTAGCTTCAAAATAATTATAAGCATATGTCTAAATCTAGTTCTACTTCATCCATGCCAGTTGGTGTCCTAGATCTCAGACTGTTGCCAGAAATACTTTTGCTAAAGATTTTTTAATTTTTATTT
Source organism: Cryptotis parvus (assembly GCA_021461705.1). Lineage (NCBI taxonomy): Eukaryota > Metazoa > Chordata > Mammalia > Eulipotyphla > Soricidae > Cryptotis > Cryptotis parvus. The sequence goes on along the minus strand of JAJIBD010007540.1, from coordinate 37,441 downwards.
TCTTGCCAAAAGTCTGTCATGATTAGTTAAAACAAGGTCCTATTGTTTTCTTTTATTAAATCTGATTCCTCACATCAATATACACTAAAACTTTCATAGGGTGCTTACTACATTTATCTATGGGAGTGCCTTAAAAACCATTCATTTTCACATTACTTACATTGCAGTGTCATTTTTTTATACTTATTTGATTCTCTCATAAATAGAAAATGAAAAGCTCAATCATTAGTCATCTCTCCTTTAAAGTGAGGAAATCAATTGTAAAACAAAACAAAAGGTATTGCAGACTAACAATGAGCCAAAATCTTTTATTCCAATATCAATATTCATTAAACTTTTAAATCGTCTACCTATAGTTGAATTCTTAGCATATCACATGTGACCTATCTTTATGATTATCAGAGAACAGCTCTTTCTTGTAATGAAGACAATATTATAAATGAATGTAGTAAGGTAGAAAAAATTAAAAGGACAATTGATTTTTCGAATGTTTAACTAAAAGGCTGCTAAATGAGGACATAGCCACAACCACTTCTGCGTCTCCCATGACTCTGTTCCGTTGATTAGAATGTCCTTGGCAGTAGAGGTCATGTTAATTTTATCACTTTCAAGGATTCGAGGTGAAATATGTGGCACACGTGCAGGCTGCATGCTCGTTTGTCACATTATTACTTGCTGTCACTTTTGAAGGTAGGTGTCTTTTTGAAGAATGTGCCACAGCCAGAGGGTCATGTTATTTGCATAAATCTCTAAGTACTCTTTTCAGAGAGAATGACTGGGAGGTTGCTCTATTTTCTGTTTACAGAAAGCATATATATGGGACAGCTGTCAGGAGCTGATGGTGACTCTTGTGCTGGGTAGTTTTCAATACAAATTGCTTAACAACATATTAATGAATTGTAAGTAAAATTTCCATTTACAGGTCTGCACGTTAATTCTACCACTCAGAATAAAGTAGTCCTGGTCTGTTGTTAGCAGATACTTTTGCTTTACAATGTCAAAAGCTACCACTAAATTGAAGTGATTTATAAAGCTCCCATTGCACTTGGGTGATAACCAAATAATTTCCTTCCTTTACAAAATTAGAGGAAGTAGAGAACTATATTTTGAACCTATACAATTGATGTGCTAAAATCCTTGTAATGTTTTTAAATAATCAAGAATGAATATTATTGCAGTTGGTCAAAATCATATAATTTTGCATATATGTATAGAAATTTATTTTAAATTAGATGAGTTTTTAAAAAAGATGATTTTGTGAATTAATACACATCATTTCTTGAAACAACATAAACAACACAACAAAAACTTTTATATAGGAATGTGACAGTGAAATTACAATGATTTCTCTTTTCTAGTGAGACACAGTAAAACTAAAAAAAAACATGTGCGTGTGATATGTAGTAATATCTACACCTCTAAGCTCACATTTTTTAAAACATATCAAATATACAAATGTATTACTTTAGGTATATTCTAAAAACTTATTTTTTAATTGTGCTGTTTTAAAGATGGCTATTAGCCCTTAAACATACTATACAGCAAAAGAAGAGAATTTCACTACACCCTGAATCTGGACAGTGATTAGTATGAATTTTCCCAACACAATGTGGTAGAAATGCTGTTTAAATTTTAGAAGTGGGCTTTTGTGACTTGAGGGAGTTTTCTCTTTCAGTCTGTGCATGAAACTGTGACATTTTAACTACTGTGTTTCTGAAGACTCCTAAAAAGATAGAGGAGATAGCAGTAAGAGGGAGCAGTCAACTGAACTCAGACTATCAGTCATTTGGAACATGACTTACCTGTGAGCAAAATCTCTTTGGGAACCCCCAGTCCAATCTTTCAGCAAGCTGAATATCATCAAGTTTCCTTAGTGAAGGACATAGGACACATAAATGGGGGAGTGAGGGGCAAAAAGATTACTTAAATTTGTCCCGAGTCCTGATCTACAGAGATTTTATGATATGCATTATAAAATCATTACTGTTTCATATCAGAAATTTTGGAGTAATATGTTCCCAGAAAGGGATAAATAAAGTGAAACACCAGTGAGTCATTGTACTTGGGATTTATTAGTCAGAGGTAGTTTTTAAATATAGGTTCTTCTTGCACAGAAGACTTGAAACAACCATAATATTTCAACACTATTTCACTATTTCAAATTTCTAATTCCATAGTCCCTGGTGAAGACAATTTGAATGTTGTATAAAGACAGACTTTTAAAAATAGGTTGCTTTTTGTAGCCAATGAAATAATTGTTGAATAATTTGATTGAGTCAATAACACCACGAATGCAGAAAAGAAGGTGGTCTATTGCACCCTAATAAAACTCTCTCCATTTATTTGCTATCACGATCACGATCTTCCCGTTAATCATCTATTTGCTAGAGCGGGCACCAGTAAAATCTCCATATGTCCTGTCTCATGCCAGTAGAGCAAAGGGCATCGGCTTGCTACAGGAACATAAAGAGCCTCAAACCATTATATTAGGTCATTCCCATGACCTAATATAATGGTTACTGGCATTTGGCATGTCAAATACAACACGAGCAGCTTGCTAGGCTTGCCGTGCGGGAGGCATATTATTTAACCACCTCCAAATAAAGCATTTATTGATGAACCAAAGCGCGCTTTGCGCGCGAGCCGGGCTATGATAGGCTGGTCGGCTGGGTGGAGTTCTGAAGAGAGGGAAGTCCGGATGTGGAAAATGGTGGCGCCTGTGGAGTGGGTGGGGGGGTCGCCTGGCTTGTTGTGAGGTTCTGCCGGGGTGGTAGGCCAAGGCTAGAACCCACCATGCCTCCCGACTGCCTCATGAACGGCTGGGCACAGGGAGAGCAAGGAACCGCTCTGCCCCATGTCTAAGAATCTCTGGACCAGCATACCTGGGCCGGATTGAGGAAGAAACTGTGGCAGGGTGGGTGTCGATGATCCGGGCTGTGATGGGCTATATGGTCTATTATTACTGGATTTGTTAGAGTGGCAATACAAAAATAGAAAAGAAAACAAGCAAATTGCATTAATTATACATTTTGTTACAGGGTATAATAGGAAATATAATTTAAGAAATTGCATTAGAATTGTGAGAATTTTTTTATAAAAGTGTATTATCATGGTATAATATTTAGTGAGACATTACATTATTTTCTTTTTTTTTTAAGTATTTTATTATACCACCGTGAGATATACAAATAAAAAGATATACAATTAAAAAGTTCATGTTTGGGTTTTGGTCATACAGTGTTCCAGCACCCGTCCCTCCACCCGTAGGATACCAGCTAAAAGAAACCCCAACAAGAATACTCCAAGACACATCTTAATAAAAATGACAAAAACTATAGATAGGGATAGAATACTGAAAGCAGCAAGATCAAAGAAGGAAATCACATACAAAGGAACATCTCTAAGATTTACAGCAGACTTCTCTGATGAAACACTCTGAGCCCAAAAACAATGGTGGGATATTGCGAAAAGGCTCAATGAACTGCAGGCTTCACCAAGAATTCTTTATCCGGCCAGGCTCACATTATTTTCTAAGTAAAACTTTTACTTACATCTCTAATTAATCCATTTTTGTTTGATTTTTCCTTAGTGGAGAAAGTATGCTATTGCCTTAATTTAGAGACAGCTGTCTTGGTTAAAAATTCTCTTTTAGATTCTTTGCTAAGTGAAACACCAGTGAGTCATTGTACTTTATCATTCAGAGTAAAATATAGACATGATATAAAAATAATTATCACCTGATGATTTAAGGTAAAGATCAAATGCTATATTTTATGTAAATATATTATCACTATCTTTTCTTTTTGTCTTTCCTTCCCCCCCAAATTAAATTTTTAATACTCCAATGTGTCTATAGCTCTTGGTTCTTCTGTTAGAGGGCAAGCTGATTCCATAGGCTGTTGAAGGCAATTATAGCAATTATAAAAAATTACCTATTAAATTTTTCTTTTTAAAAATAGCTTGTTTTACCACTGTGAGATATACAATTACAAAGGTGTTCATGTTTGGGTTTCAGTCATACAGTGTTCCAGCACCCATCCCTACACCAGTGCCCATTTCCAAACACCATTGTCCCTCATTCCCTCCCACCTCTACTGGCCTGCCTCTATGGAAGGTTCTTTATTTATTTTGTCTGTTTCTCTCTCTCTCTCTTTCTCTCTCTCATTCTCTCTCTCTTCCTTTTCATACTCATTGTGGATTGAAAAGCATATATATGTATGCCCAGGTTCAATGTTCAGTTCTAGGCAGGTTTTATCATTTTTCAATGATTATTAACACACTGTTCCCCTCTCTGTCTTACCTAACTTCAACCCTTGCGGTAGAGTCCACCTATTGACAAGACCTCCTGATCCATGTTTTGCCTGAGCTTGGATATTGATTTCATTATATACATATACATATGTGTGTGTATATATATATATATATATATATATATATATATATATATGTAATGTATCCATGGAAGTTTATTATTCCATACAAATTTCAGGAGTGTTTGGTCAACTTCTTTGAAGAATGTCATGAGTATCCTTATAGGGGCCACATTGAATCTGTATAAAGTTCTATGGTGTATTACCATATTAACAATCTTAATTCTCCCAATCCATGAGCAGGGAATGTGTCTCCACTTCCTCATGTCTGCTTTTATTTCTTGAAACAGTGTTTTTGTTGCTTTCTTTGTGCAGGCCCTTTACATTCTTAGTTAAACTAATTCCCAGGAGTTTGTTTTTCTGTGACTCAATTGGTAATGGGATCGTTTTCTTAATATCTCCCTTTCCTCTATTTCATTATTTGTATATATATGTATATATATGTATATATATATATATATATATATATATATATATATATACCACAAGTATATGCAGTCATTCTATGTCAGTCCTTTCCTCTGTCTAATTTCACTCAATATGATCTTCTCTATGCCCATCCATTTAGAGGCAAATTTCATAATTTCATTTTTCCTAATAATTGCATAGTATTCCATTGTGTAGATGTACCAACGTTTCTTTATCCAGTCATCAGTTCTTGGGCACACTGGTTTTTTCCAGATTCTGGCTATTGTGAATAGTGCAGCTATAAATATAAAAGTGCATATGGTGTTTCTGATGTGTTTTTGGCTTCCCAGGGTATATTCCCAGCTGTGGTATTGCTGGGTCAAATGGGAGTTCAATTTCTACTTTTTGGAGGAATGTCCATATTGTTTCCAAAAGACTGTAACAGTCAACATTCCCACCAACAGTGCAAGAGAGTCTCTTTCTTCCTGCATCCATGCAAGCAAGTTTGTTCTTGCTCTTTTGGATGTGTCTCTGTGGTGTGAGATGATACTTTCTTGTTGCTTTGATTTGCATCTCCCTGTTGATTAGTGATGATGAACACTTCTTCATATGCCTTTTGGCCATTCAAATTTCTTCTTTGTCAAAGTTTCTGTTCATTTCTTCTCCCCATTTTTTCTGGGGTTAGCTGTTTTCTTATTGTGAAGTTCTACCAGTGTTTGGCATATTTTGGATATCAACCCCTTATCAGATGGGTACTGGGTGAATATTCTTTCTCACTCTTTTACCTTGTTCAGAATTTCTTTTGAAGTGCAGAAGCTTTTTAGTTTCATGTAATCCCATATGTTTATATTTGTTTCCAAATGTTGTGTTAGTGGTGTTTTTCTTTGAAGATGCCTTTAGCTTTAATGTCGTAGAGAATTTTTCCTGTTTTCTTCAACGTGGTTTCAAGTCTGATTCTGAGATCTTTAATCCATTTTGATCTGAGTTTTGTGCATGGTGTTAGAGAAAGGTCCAAATTCATTATTTTACATGTAGCTGCCAAGTTTTCCAAGCACCAATTGTTGAAGAGGCTTTCCTTTTTCTATTTCTTACTTTTTTGCTCCTTTATCAAAGATTAAATGATCGTGTATTTGTATGGGTGTCAGAATACTTAACTCTATTACATAGATCTACAGATCTGTTTTTACTCCAATACCATGCTGTTTTAATTATTACAGCTTTGTAGTACAGTTTGAAGTTGGCAAAGGTGATGCCTCCCTATTCTTCCCAAGGATTGCTTTTAGCTATCCATGGAGGTTTATTATTCCATACAAATTTCAGGAGTGTTTGGTCAACTTCTTTGAAGAATGTCATAGGTATCCTTATAGGGGCCACATTGAATCTGTATAAAGTTCTATGGTGTATTACCATATTAACAATCTTAATTCTCCCAATCCATGAGCAGGGAATGTGTCTCCACTTCCTCATGTCTGCTTTTATTTCTTGAAACAGTGTTTTGTTGCTTTCTTTGTGCAGACCCTTTACATTCTTAGTTAAACTAATTCCCAGGAGTTTGTTTTTCTGTGACTCAATTGGTAATGGGATCATTTTCTTAATATCCCTTTCTTCTGTTTCGTTATTTGTATATAGGAAAACCATTGACTTTGGGTATCGACTTGGTATCCTGCCAATCTACTATAGGTATCTATTGTTTATAGGAGTTTTTTGGTAGAGAGTTTAGGGTTTTCTAGGTATATTACATGTCATCTGCAAATAGTGATAGTTTGATTTCTTCCTCGCCTATATGATGCCCTTAATTTCCCTTTATTTTCTGATTGCTATGCAATTCTTTCCAGTACTTTATTGAATAGGAGTGGTGAGAGTGGTGAGAGTGGACATCCTTGTCTTGCACCCATCTTAGGGGCAAGGCTTTTATTTTTTCCACATTGAGAATGATTCTTGCTCTGGGATTTTTGTAGATGGCTAGGACTATATTGAGGAAGTTTCCTTTGAATTCCATTTTATGAAGTTTTTATCATGAATAGGTGTTTGATCTTTTCAAATGCTTTCTCTGCATCTATTGCTATTATCCTATAGTTTTTATTTTTTTCTCTTATTGATGTGGTGTTTTATGTAGATTGACCTGTGAATGTTGAACCATCCTTCCATTCCTGGGATGAATCCTACTTGGTCATGATGTATAATATTTTTTTGGCTCTTTGAGTCACACTCCTCAATGCTCAGGGTTTATTACGGGCTCTTCACTCAGGAACTACTCCTGGCTGTACTCAGGGGACCATATGGGATTCCGGGGATTGAACCAGGGTAGGCCATGTGCAAGACAAATGCTCTGCCTGCTGTGCTATTGCTTCAGCCCCAATATGTATAATCTTTTTGATGAGTCTTTGGATTCTGTTTGCTAGTATTATGTTGAAGATCTTGGTATCTGTCTTCATCAGGGAGATTGATCTGTATATTTCTTTTTCTGTGATGTCCTTGTCTCTTTTGGGTATCAGGGTAATATGTGCCTCATATAAGATATTTGGAAGCATTTCTATTTCTTGAATTTCCTGGAAGAGCTTGAAAAGGACTGGCAGTAGGTCCTCTCTAAAGATTTGGAAAAATTCACTGGTGAATCCATCTGGACTTGGATTATTGTGTTTGGGCAGACTTTTAATTACTCTTTAAATATCCTTCATTATGACAGGCTTATTAAGGTATTGAAGTTCATCTTGTTTCAGTGGTGGGATGCTATACAATTTCAGGAATTTTTCCATTTCTTCCAGGTTCTCTCGTTTCATTTCATACAAACTCTCAAAGTAATCTCTCCTTCTTGATCTTGCTGCTTTCAGTATTCTATCCCTATCTACGGATTTTGTCATTATAATTAGGATGTGTCTTGGAGTTTTCTAAATTGGATTTGTTTTAACTGGTACCCTTAGGGCCTCCTGAATCTTGGAACAAGCACTCTTTAATTCTTTAATTTCGGGAACTTCTCAGCAATGATGGCTTAGACAGTTGCTTCTTCATCAGGATTTTCAACATGTGCTTCATGGGCCCAAATCATCCTTATGTTGTTCCTTTTGCCTTCATCCCGATTATCTCTTGTTGTCTTCATTGTGAGTCATTTGTTCCATCTTCTGATGTTGTCTAGAGAGTCTCTGCACCTCATTTTTGATATTGCTAATTCTTTCTTCAGCAGTTGTTACTCTGCTAAGGAGGCCATCCAGTGAGTTTTTCATTTCACCTATCACATTTTTAATATATGTCCTTGCTGCTTGTATTTTCATTTGAATTTTATTCATTTCTGTTCTCACGTCCTCTTATATTTTATTGACCCTGTGCTCCATTGCTTCTTTGAGCTCCTAATGCATTCTTTTTTTTTTTTTTTTTGCTTTTTGGGTCACACCCGGCAATGCTCAGGGGCTACTCCTGGCTCTGCACTCAGGAATTACTCCTGGCGGTGCTCGGGGGACCATATGGGATGCCGGGATCGAACCCAGGCCGGCTAAGGCCGGCTGCATGCAAGGCAAACGCCCTACCCGCTGGGCTATCGCTCCGGCCCCTCCTAATGCATTCTTAACAGTTCCTTTTGAGATTCCTTGTCAGAGAGATTATATAGCTCATCATAATTGCTTGACTCATCTGGGCTAGTGATTTTACTCACAGAGCTTGGTGATGTTCTGTGTTGTTTTACCATTACTACCTTTGAAGTTTGCAAATTGTGTGTTTTCATGTGTATAGATGTACAGTTAGGGATGTTATGGCTGTTTGTGGAGTTTTTGTGCTGTGTAAGAAATGTTAAATGCTATGTTACCTGGTACCTCTATGTAGGATATTTGTTGACTAAGTAATTCTTGTGGGCATGTGAGAATACGCCCAGTTTTGAAGTTTGGGGTGGGAGACCTGGATAATTGATGTGATATTCAGACACCCACCTGAGTCGAGAGTGGGCTGAGGTTGAACCGCAACTGGGTGTGAGGGGCCCGAATGGCAAGTGTGTCTCTCTACTTGTCCTGCTGCTCTCTTTGAACTTCCCCAGGTTTCTGGTGAGGGGTTTATTAGCACTACCTTAACAACTAAATTTACCAAGGGACTTTGAGTAATATTTTGATTTAGTTAGAAATCACTTTGGTATTCTCTTTCATTTTGTATATTGAAATTTTTTAAAATTTTACTGTCCTGATTTGTAAGAGATTAACATGGACATCTTTGTTAAAAGACTGAGTAGAAGTCTACTCTGTTGTAAGAGAATGCAATAACACAGATGGTCCAACTCACATGTAAGAACCCACAAAAAAGGTCATAACTTTAGCAGTAACATTCGGAGATACATTTTGTAATAGCAATATAATTGGTACCTATTAAAGGAGCAATGGACAGAGGAGCATGAGGAGAGAAAATTAATGAAAAACAAGAGTTTTTGGTCTTTGTAAGAACACATTGGTGTTTAAATATAGAATGCTTGAAAAAACTTCAGTGTGAAAACTTTGTAAATCAGGGTGTTTAAATAAAACTAATAAATAAAAAAAATGAACAAACAAACAAATTACTCTTCTGGTAAAAGTATCCACATTTTCTACCCATTGATAACAGATATTGAAAACTTTACATGAAAGCCAATTTGTTTTGCTATGAGATTAAAATTACATTCTATTTGTTTTCCATTTATTGTTGAGAGATATTGGATTTTACCTTTCAAAAAAAGCGAAAAAAAGAGGGTACAAAGAAGTCTTGGCACTGTCTGGCAGTATACTATTATCTGTGTACATAAAGCCAGTTTTAACACAGTCTTTGAACTATGGTCTATAGACTCACGGCATTGTCAATTTTACTCAGGATGAACACTGATTCTATAGGGGGCAAACGGATGCAGTATATATAAGACAAAGGCAGGTGGTAAGTAGGAGGCCAAAGTTTAGATTTTCATTACATGGGATAGTTTGTTATAAGGAGAGACAGAATTATGTCTGGATTCTATCGGTGTCAATGCCCCATGGTGCAAACTTAGTCACTGATAATTACCAATCATTGATTTATACTTATCTCCATGAATGTCAGTCAATATGGATGACCACTCTGTCACCCTCTGTCTGCGTCCAGAGAGCCTTCTCACAGTTCAACTGGTCCAGTTGCTTTCTGTGTTTTGCTGGTGGAAACCCTAACAGTATCTATATAGAAGTGTACAACTTAGATGTACTGTTAGGTTAGTCTTGACATATTTCATTAAACAGTGGTTGAAAAGAGTTAGTTCTATGTTAGGTAGGTCAAGTTAAGCTTCTTTTTTCTAGCAAAGAAAGATATTTTGCTTCCATAGGCAAATTTAGCACCATTTTATATTTGAATGCCTTTATCCCATATATACATTTTAATCTAGTCAGCTAGAAAACTGATTATGTTTAAAAATATTTATTTTTTATCTTTATGCCTATTGTATTGTGGCAAATTTAATACTTGTTTTATTAGTTTGTACTCTTGAGTTGGCTGTACTAGTTTATGCTTACAAAGGAGAGAGCAGGATTAATTTAATTAACATGTAGTGAAACTACAGAGTATTTGAGCAGAAGGCATGCTACAACATGGTAACAATAACTTTTACTTAATTAGAATATGTAAACATTAGTGTGTTTGACAGAGAGGTCCAGTATAACAGATTGCATGGTTCTAAATTGGCCACCTGGAAACCAAAAACCAATCTTCCAGATACAGATTTAAAGGAAATTTAAAGGAAATTTAAAATTCACAACTTTTAAGCCCTAATGAGAAGAAAAATGTTTAGGGTGACTGTCTGGAAGCTGATTTGGCATAACTAAAGGTCCCACAAAATATTCAGTTGTCAATTGTTCAGTCATTAGCACAATCTCTAGCAAGTCTTATTTCCTAAAGCTAATTGCTGGTTCAGTCTCTCTTAAAATGTGTTAGAACATTCCATCTAGAGTTACCCAAGAAACACTATTGAGGAAATCATTATTTGTCTTTAATGACAGGTATCTTTCCTAAAATCTTCCTTGCTTCACCATCTTTAAACTATAGAAGTTCAACTTTTTGTATAAATTCTGTGTCTTTTTGATACAGTGTATACTGTCTTGTTCTTAGTTGTGCAAGAGATATTTGGATTTCTAATTTAAATAAATCAATTGTTTTAAGAGAAGGAGGTTAGTTATGAGATATTACTATAACTTTGTACTACAATCATAAATCTAACCCTACCTCTAAAGTTCTTGAAATCAATATAGTGATGCCTAATAATAAGAATGATTGTTGTAGTTCTTGTTTTATATACTAGTCTTCAGCTCTAACATTTTCTGGAGAGGGAAGAGGGAGAAGTTTGGGGCCACAGCTTCCTTTGCTGAGGGCTTATGCCAGCTTGGGGAGGGGGTCATGGAACCATAACAGGTGTTGAGGATTGAACTCCTGCTGCCTCTATAAGACAAGCACCCGGCCTACTCTAATATCTCTTGGGCCCAAGACCTCACTTACTATAAATACATTATTTTCATTGGCCTCAGACACTGAATTCAATGTGTTTAACATGTAACATCGGAATATTATAATTGAATAAAAGAGAAAAATAAAATAATATCCTTCCTCCAAACTGCTATCAAATTAGGATGCAAGAGAAATTGAAAACTTTTACAAACTTTCTGACATTTGAAGATGTGAAATCATTTTAAATTCAGATGCAAAATGTAGCTCAGGAAAAAAATCAAGAGGAAATATTATTTGTCATATAATGATAAATGCAGATGCCTTCACACAACATAGGATGAGATTGTTAACACCTCCTATTAAGTTTAGGAAACTTTGAAAAATATGCATATGCATTATAACATAGTCAGCACAGTATTATGGAGGGTGAAACAGTGTTGGTTATTTACTGATAATTTAGATCTATACAAATTCAAATAATATGTGTTACCATTTGCCAATGTTTTATTCACTACAGACCTAGAATTGACACTTTTGGCACTTCCCATGAGGGGAATTATATTTTATTTATCAGAAGTTTTAATCAAATAGTATAAGGAATAAGTCACTTGCCTTGCATGTAGCCTATGGTGGTTCAATCTTTGGCACTGTTTAGGGCTCCCAAGGAGTGATCTATAAGCAAAGAGCCGTAACTGGCATGCAATACAGCTCCCCAAATTCCCTCTTTCAAAATGAAAGTGAAAAATCCTATTTTACTAAGCAGAAAATGGCCTATGCTATTTAATAAAACATAATTTATGAGATTTTTCCATTAAAAAGATTGTCAGATATGTGAAGAAATCCAAAGAGATTTTCTTAAGATTTTTCCATTTAATGCATGTAGTCATGTAACATATTAAATGAATATCATAAAAAAAGTTTCATATAGTATTAAAGTAAGAATAAATCTATTCTCCCTCATTTAAAAATACCAAATTATAGTTTCCTTTCCAAATAACCATTGAAATTATAGCTTTATATGAAAAGGATTACCAAATGTGATTTACAGCATATATTTATATTTTACTTCCAGTAACAGAAAACACCATTTTTTATTGGAATCTATTTATATAATTAACGCATTTAAGATAGTAAATAAGTATGTTATTTGCAACAGGCAATTTAGCAGTATAGTGAATTTATGACTTTCAAAATCATTTTCAAGGGAAGTCTGAAAATTTTCAACTATAAGCAACATTGAGATACAAACATATGTTTCATTACCTATGAGCCTCAGTGCTCAGTAAGAAAATGATCAGAATAAAACCTAAAAGTACTTTTACTCTTTCAGCCATTTAATTTAGTACATAGATATATTTATTGTATAAAAGAAAACTTAGAGAATCAAATATTTAAAATGTGGCTCTATTTGTTCAGAAACTTTCAGTGTTTCCGACTTGAGAGGAGAATGCTAGCATGTTTATTTTAAATCTCTCTCTTAAGTTTTAAGTTCAATTTTCTGGGACTGCAAAGAAGTAGTGCAGATAGTGCACTGATCTTGCCTGTAAAAGCCGTAGTCAAAAATTCACAGCACCTCATATGGTCCCCCAAGCACCACCAGGAGAGGTGTTTGAGAATTGCAGCACAAAATAAATGAAACCAGAACAGAATCCATTGTTAAAAGCAAAGGACATATTTAAATACATAAAATGTCGGGTTCTGGATACAATAAGAGTCATGAATGCATCATGCAAACTGGGAACTATCTGGAACGTGGAAGGTTCACCAAAGCAGGATTGGCCAAGTGCAAGGTAAGCGCCCTATCAGGTGTACTACCTCTCTAGCCCTGTGGTCAAAAATGACTTAAGAAATGAAGGCTTAAACAAGATAAAATAAAACAAAAAGAAAAAATCTTTAAGGATGATAAATAGGAAATACATTATAGTTCATTTTAAATAAAAACACTGGTATTTAAAGAAAGTTTACAAAGAAAATTTCTGACCATAAAATATGAAAATAGTTTTAAAGTAAAATATATGAAAAGGAAAAAATATCTAGAGATAGCATAATATTTTAAAATGAAATTAATCAACATTCATATTCAGAAATGTTTTTATTCTTATTGTTTCAGTTTTATTTTTATTCAGTTTTATTTTTCAGTTTTCCTTCTTTTTTTTGTCTTTTTTGGGCCACGCCTGGCATTGTTCAGGGATTTATCCTGGCTCTGAACACAGGAATTACTCCTGGCAGTGCTCAGGGGACCATATAGGATGCGAGGATTGAACCTGGGTAGAGTGTGAGCAAGGTGAATACCCTCCCTGCTAGACTATAGCTTAGGCCCCCTATTTTTCAATTTTCTAAGGGAATAGAAGTATCAGAGTGCATGTTTTCTCTTCTGAAACTCTTAATGATTTCATATTTATTTTTATTATACTTCTAATAGTATATTTTTCCCCTATTGGGTTAGACCCAGTGATACTCAGGGGTTACTCTTGACTCCACTCAGGAATTCTAGCAGCTCTCAAGTTCCATATGGAACGCTAGGGATTGAACCCAGTTCAGCCATGTGCAAGACAAATGCCCTCCGTGATGTGCTATTGCTAGCCCTAATATTTTTCCAATATTTTATCAAGTTTTAGAAATAGGCAACTGAACTGAGTATAAATTTACTGATTTACTCATTTTGTTTTAACCAAACTCACTTAAAAAATTTTTTTTCAGGTCCTGCAAATTGTGAAACTGATTCCTAACTCAAATATCACTGAGAACTCTTAAAGTCCTTTATTTTGTTTGAAATGTGGTGCTGATAATTGACTATGTGAATATCCTCACTCAGTTACCATAATCCGCCAAAACAATAGATTGCATAGAATAATATTTCAAGTGTATGTTAGTGGACTGAACTTCGTGATCTTTAGGAAAAAAAAGAAAAAAATATGTTTTAAATTTGCATTGAAATTCCAAAGTTATTTTATAATTATGTTCTTTAATTCAATGCCTTATTTTGTTTAGAACTTTTCCCAAACTTCCCACAATCATTGAAAAAGAGATTAAAATAGCCATTAAAACAAAACCATGCTTAACTTGATTTACTTTGGAAGGATAATTAATTATGTCTACAAAGTGAATAAAATGCCAACAAGATCTCTAATGAAAGGGATATTCAGACCCTTTTTTCAGATTGCTACTCAGGATCACATCACTGTCAATAATAATTGGCCAAGGACATATTTAGAGAACTATTTGGAAGGGCTTTTCTTGTTTATCTTCAAAGGATTTACATAATGCTGCTGCTTATAGTTTGAAAAACTCCAGTGTCTAATAAAACATTGTGGCACAGAATAGTTTTCCTATAAGATCTCTTAAATTTCCTTTCACCCTTTATGCATAATCTTTGCTCACTAATCCAGTCAACATAGTTTATCACCGTCAATACGCATTCAATATTTTAATTTTGTTGACTCTTTGCTTCTCTCCTTAAAGTCCCACAGCTCCTTCTTTCTCCTATAATTAGATCACGTAATTTCCTGCCCAGCAATTGCCTGTATGTCCTAGAGGTAAACCTCCTTTGTATATAAAGGTCAATCTCCTCCGTATACAAAAGTATGCCAACAAAAATACACCATAGATTTGTAAATACACTTAATGATTTCACTCGTAGAAAATAGCTATTCACTTACCATAGTTGGGAATGGGCAGACATTTAACTTCAGGAAAAAAAGTAATCTAAGTATTTGTTTTTAAGAGAGTTAAGTCTTACTGCTCATCCTTAGCTAGTACTTTTTTGTAATGAAAAAATAACCTATAGGTTGGAAAGATATCTAAAAGGTATGAAGGGCATGACTTCTGTGAGTAGTATTTGTACTTCTGAGCCCACTCGGTGGCACTAAATGATCCCCAGAACTTAACAAGTGTAGCCTAGGCAGCCCCCTGTAGCTCCGGTGAGAACACTGGCAGACGGGACCACACAGCCAGGCCTGTACAGCCATGTCATCACTTAGTCCCCTGAACATAGCCTTAGAGCCTCCCTCCAGGAAAATCTGCCAATTTATACTTACATTTACTGTACTCCTCATGATACAAGTTTAGTACTCTGAAGGGAAATGTCAAATCAATTTATATGTGGAAAACAATGTTTTATAAAGAAAGTGAGGAGAAAGAGTACAAATGATCAATTGAAGATGTTTCTATTAATACTGAGACTTAAGCACAATTATGTCCATTCAGTTTAAAAATTTTTATTTCTATTTACTTCGATGCATTTTAAGAATTCAGCAAACTTAAAATAAATCCAGATTTCCAAGTACTTCCAAATTATTCATATTGAATTCATTATTGTTTTGTTATTATTATCATTATTGTTATTACTTTGAAGTAATAGGATTTAACATAGGGTCTCTCACATGTTTTATGACACTAAGTGCTCAGAGATCAAGTCAGGGCCTGGCAGGTATGGATCACACGTCCCAGAAAGCATAACTATCTCCTTAGTCTCTATTTAGTAATTTTCAAATAGGTTGTTGATGATAGCGATGATTATGACACTGATAATAGTGTAGATACAGAGGTCTTTTCAACGTGAAAGAATGTCAGAACGGTGTATAACCGATACTGTAGCAGGAGTTGGCTTTGCAGGCATCAGGCCCTGCTTTAGTCCCTGGCCCTATATATGGTCCCTGAACACAGCCAGGAATTCCTGAACACAGATCCAGGAGTAAGTCCTGAATTTAGCCCAGTGTGACCTCAACCCTCTTCCATGAAAAAAAAAATGAATTAAGATGCCAAAATGTTTGATTAGTATATTGTTAAAATATTTGTGTTTCTCTAATGTAAGGTAGTGATGGGAAGTGAGATATTTAGTTAAATCATTTAAGTTGTTGCTATGAAAACAATACCCACAATTTAGTGATTTATTTTTCTCACCCATGATGTAATTAAGTTCAACTAAGAAAACGTAGTTTGGCAGTTACCTTCCAAGTGTTGACAAAGGGATTTAGATTCCATTCATCTTTTTCACACCTCTGTGTCCAAAAAAATGGCTGAAAGAAACATTGAAAGGTAGATCAAAGTGATTTATGACAACAAAATGTCAATAGATGACATATTAATTTGAGTCACATTAAATAGGATAGATCCTGGTTACTGTGCCCTAACATAACTACAAATAACGCGGGAAAGTGCACATATCTGCTCTGTGTGCTTCATTAGAAGAAGTGTGATAGGTGAATTAACCAGGGCTTTCGAGTGTGGAGATACAGATAGTGTTTTTATTAGTTACTGTTTACCCTTTCAGATCATTATGTTAAAAAGTTCAAGGTATTATTATTTGGATACATTTAAATGAATATATAATATATTATAAAAATGTATTATATATTATATAAGTTCATATAATATATATACATATATATATAGTTTGTAGTTATATTTTGTTGTCATAGGAGAGCTAACTAAAGAAAATATCCAGGAAAAAATA
This sequence comes from Cryptotis parvus, assembly GCA_021461705.1. Taxonomy (NCBI): domain Eukaryota; kingdom Metazoa; phylum Chordata; class Mammalia; order Eulipotyphla; family Soricidae; genus Cryptotis; species Cryptotis parvus. Next base: position 20,800 of record JAJIBD010007540.1, on the reverse strand, counting down.
GTAGAATAGAAAATAAATTGGCTCTGTTCCTGTTTGTGCACAATTTGTTTAAAATGACAAAGAAATACTAGCTTTTTAATGAAAATAATAACTGAAAACATGTCATTTTTTCAGTGAAGAGCTGTGATATTGTTTCCAATTATTTTTTTCTATCTTATTTTGATGATAGCCTCAGAAATTCCCTCAACTATTCAATTTTCATTAATATTCTTAAGTCTCATTAAACTAATATCGTCATTAGAGCTGAACAAAGTGACTGTTATTTTATTCTTTTTTTCCTTGTTATTTTCAAAATTTAGTCTTCATCAATGAAATTTTTTTTTTTTTTGCTTTTTTGCGTCACACCTGGCAATGCTCAGGGGTTACTCCTGGCTCTTACCTGAGGAATTACTCCAGGCAGTGTTCCGGGAACCATATGAGATGCCAGGAATCCCGGGTTGGCCACATGCAAAGCAAACGCCCTACCCGCTGTGCTATCGCTATGGCTCCGGCCCCAATGCAATTTTTAAATTAGTATGTAGTCCTTATTGAGGTTAGGGCATTTCAACAGGTCACACTCTTGTGTCAGGGTGGAACCTGTGCGTTATTTGTATTAAACAGTGTCTTCTATGCTGTCTCATTTTATATCCTGCAGAATTTTCAAAGCGCAGTGAGAGAGGTTCTTCTGGTTTTCTTCCATACCTTAACAAGTCTGAGAAAGGATTAAGAACAGGAGTTTCTAAGTTACTATAATCTGCTGGAACACCCACCTCATCCCCCAGATGAAATTACAAGATAACGTAAAATAAATTCCCAAATATGTCAGTGATACTGGCAGAAGATTCAGTTAAGGTTCCAGATTCTAGCAGTTGACAGCAGAGTGAAGCCCTATGAAACCAGGAGTAGAGGATTTAGCTAATTTGTGTCTGATCTCCTGAAGCAAAGATATTGCAAAATAGCAAACATGGGTTAAGGTAAGTATGGTATTCATTACAAAGAACATAAAATTCTAGTTTCTATTAAGACAAATTAAATTCTATATTCACTAAAATCTTATTTTTCCCTTATAAAAATCTCTAATACTTTATTACCTTCATGCTGTTTCTCCAGTTACTTATTACTTATATTAGACACCATGAACACGATAACATAATTCTTTCAAATTCACACACATTTTATATAAAACAATAAAATGCAGCTATAATCTATAAAACATCCCACAATTTAGATGCATTTCCTAAAGAATGGTGCCTGAGGAAACCTTTCCTAACATTACTGGTGCCCGCTCGAGCAAATCAATGAACAACGGGAAGACAAGTGACAAGAGGCAAAAAAGAAAACAAAGTAGCTTAAAGTTAGGCTCTTCAAAGTAAATTTTCTAACAATAATTCATTCTTTAATCAAGAAATTAGTCAAATGGATAAAAATAAAATTATAAGTAATATACTCTGTCATATTCAGATATTACATTGTCTACTCATAAAGACATGATTTAAGTTTATTTTAATTTCCCTTTTAAATCTTTGTATTGTGCTAGTATCAAATTTAGGTTCTCACATATGACCTCTACCACTAAACCACATCTCCTGACCCTGATTATTCTTTGCCGAACATATATTATATAATTTGTTCATGCCACATCTGGAGGTATTCAGGACCTACTTCTGTCTCTGCACTCAAGGGTAAATCCTGTAGGTTTCAGAGACCATATGGGGGACAGGGATCAAACCTGGGTCAGTCATATGAAAGACAAGTGTCCTCCTGTAGCTAAGATCATGTAAATTTTTGAGGCTTTCCTATATCTAAGTAAAAGCATGTACATTATCAATTGATAATCTGATAACTATCAAACTACATGATTTGTCTTTCATGTTCTATGTAGAAGTGTTTAGTAATTCAATAGCTTTTACTTTGGCTATATCTGGGGAATGATTGTAAGTATAGATTTACTGGTCTCCCTTTAAAAGTAATTATATCCCGAAAAGCTTCCCACTATCTTTCTAGGCTTCAGCTACTGTTGTGACAGTCTGTGCCAGTCTTAATCTTATTGTTAATGTCAAAGACCAAGCGTGACAGCCCCAGACAAGATAGGCTCCAGTGAATGACAGAGTAATCAGCCTGCAAAAGAACTGGCTCATCCATAAAGGATCAGGACAGAAAAGTCACTATCCGCATGTTCACATGTTGGCTCCTTTTCTCATATGGATGGCAGCTAGATCATTTAACATCATATGCTCATGTCAAAGTTATTTGAAATTCATGTTATTCTAACTCTCTAAACCAAAAGTGATAAAAATGTTGTATGTGTCAGTAATACCGATATATGGAATTCAAAATATTTGAATGCATCCTATGAAAATACATTTAAAGCATGAATTTTAAACAGCTTCAAAATATGGCCCCATGCTGCCCCATTCTCAACTTTCTAAAATTCACTATTGCAGAGTTTCAGCTCAGGTTAGGAAAATGTGTTTTCTTTGTTTTTCTGATATACATTCGCTTTGTTAATCATGTATATAGTGAGCATATAAGAATATTTTTATTTGGCTAGTTCAAGTAAAATTCACCATTGTGTTCATGTGATATTTTAAGAACATAATGAAAATCCACTGGATGAAAGATTTTCCAGTGTTTGACTTCTGTGCTATCTTTTAACATATTTTAAAGCAAATATTTAAATATCTAAGACATATATATAGCTAAATCATCAACTCCTATATTATCTATAATTTTTAAAATTTGAACTGACTTTAAATTTTATTATATGTGCAGACATATTACAAATGATTCTGCACAAATACCACTTTGTTATGTTTAGTGTCACATCAATTTAACTGGGCTAGAAAACGTGAATACTTTTCCTAGTACTGAAAATCTCATATTAGAAAATTAAATGATAATATAAGTTAGGCAATATCAAACTTTATTATATAGAGCATATGTAATATTTTATTTTATTTTATTTTATTTTTTGCTTTTTGGGTCACACCCGGCGATGCTCAGGGGTTACTCCTGGCTCTGCACTCAGGAATTACTCCTGGTGGTGCTTGGGGATCATATGGGATGCCAGGGATCGAACCCAAGCCGGCTATTGCCTTACAGCAGGTTTCTAAAATATGGAAAGTGCTTAAGATCTGGAAAACATATAGATAGGTACTAAAAAATTAAAAAACTAAAAGAAGCAATAAAAGTGACTACTTCAAAATATGAATTCTAATGATGTATTAGTGGAACAATACAATATGGTTTTACATAAAAATCATAAATAATTTTGAATATATATTTAACCATATCTTGATTTTTCATTTTCAAAATATTAGATCTTCAAATTACCTAACCTTAGTAATGTTTCTATTTAGACCTAGAAATATTTATTTACCTCAAAACTCAATTTCACATTTATTTGAATATAATTAATAAATCTTTTAGACAGTGTACCTCTTCCATTCAAGTTTTTCTTTACCTGAAAGAAGTTGTTTATTTTTAGGAAAGAAACCTATGCATCACATGCATGCTAAATTCAGTAAAAGCTAAATGAAAACATTAATTAAAGAATATTTATTGAATTAATATTTCCAACAAAGAAAAAATAGCAAAAATGTGATGTGGCATCAGATTATATTTTTGTAGGCCACAGAGATAGGGAAATTGCTTTTCATGCAGACAACACTGGTTAGATTTCCAGCATACCAAGCATTTCCCAGAGCCATGACAGGAGAGCCAGAGATAAGCCATGAGCACTGCTAAAAGTGGCCAAATTAGTAAGTAAAAGATTTAATCTAATTTGAATTTATTTTTTGCCTTTCCTTCAATATGGAGCACACTAGAGCATACTTAATCACGATCACAATCACGATCTTCCCGTTGATCATCTATTTGCTAGAGCGGGCACCAGTAATATCTCCATATGTTCTGTCTCATGTCAGTAGAGCCAGGAGCATCGGCTAGCTACAGGAACATAAAGAGCCTCAAACCATTATATTAGGTCATGGGAATGAGCTAATATAATTGTTACTGGAATTTGGCATATCATATACAACACGAGAAGCTTGCCAGGCTTGTCGAGCGGGAGACAAACTCTTTTAAACACCTCCAAGTAAAGCATTTATTGATGAACCGGGCTGTGATGGGCTGGTCTGCTGGGTGGAGTTCTGACGAGAGGGAAGTCCAGAAGTGGAAAATGGCGGTGCCTGTGGAGTGAGGGGGGTGGTCTGGCTTGTTGTGAGGCTCTGCCAAGGTGGTGGGCCAGGGCTAGAACCCGCCATGCCTCCCGACTGCCTCATGAACGGCTGTTCACAGGGATAGCAAGGAACAGCTCTGCCCCATGTGTGAGAGTCTCTGGACCAGCATACCTGGGCCGGATTGAGGAATACTGAATATTGCAGAAAATGACTCATGGGAGAGAAAAATTGATAATGCAAGAAAATTAAGCAAAGGAGTTGAAATCTAGACACTAATGAATTGATTTTTATGTGATGGCAGAAATATATCTATTCTTTAAAGTAAGGAGTCTAGAAAATAAAACTACGTACATTAAGAAGTTTCTACATTGGATTTTAGAAACGACATGACTCTCCAATTTAACCTATATATTTTAACCTAAAAGCTAAGGACGTCAACTGAAATTACAGTCTCTTGCAGTTCTTCAAAGAAGTGAAGAATTTTAAAACATCCAACCAGGAAAATGAGTGAGATAAATTAAAATAAAAAAGATGTATATTAAGATTCAATATCCTGATTACAAAATAAATGACAAATACCAGCATCACTATAAACCTCCATTTCAATACTTGGGTTTTGACAGACAAAAGTGGATATTCTGCCTTATCTTAGGTTTTTCATCAATAAATAACTAGAATAAGTGTGTAAGCTTTAGGAATACCTAAAAGTGAGATAAGTGAGCAATTCCCAGGATAGAAAAGAAAATAAATCGAGTATACTTAAGAGGGTGATGGGCCAAGAAAAAATAATGGGGTTAATGGTTTCTTTGAACCACTACCTTAAAGCAAATGCATTTCAATAGAGAGAATTAGTGTGCATGAACCGGAGGCATAAGCAGTGTCATCAGAGTGAGGATTTTCTAAAATTAAAATATTGCCATGGTATAGTTTATTTTTTATGAGCAAAGTACACTATGGAAATGGATGTCTGTGGGAAGAGATAAAATTATTACAACTCTAATATAGTCACATAAGTAGAGAAGAAAAATATGCATGATATTAACAGTCATCTTTAAATAGAAAACAGTATTCTGAACTTGGGTAGGTATTACAAATGATGAATTGTAAGAGTTAGAGATATATCACCAATGGCTAAACTAGAATTGGTTTTATAAAAAAGTAAAAGCATTGTAAATAACTAAAACCCACATCATTCCATACTAATTGTGTGTGTGTGTGTGTGTGTCTGTGTGTAGAGCAATGTGCGGTTGCAATAAAGTGATAGGTTTAGTAAAGGTTTTGAATTGAGTAGATTTTTTTTTTTCTTTACGCCATTTTCTTTTGCTCACCTTTGACACCATCAATAACTGTGACAGACAGTTTCAAGTACTGAGACAGAATTCAGTCTCATATATCCTTCATGACTGTAATCTTTCTGCTTTTCTTCCTTGGGCCTTGTCTGATGAGTTATACTTCCAACTGCAGCCTTCAACCAACATGGGTGAGAGTTTATGCACCTGTGACAAAAAAATGAGTAAAAAACCTTTGTCCTTTAGACAGTCAACTCAGAGCACTAAGGAAACTGGAGTAACAGTAGCCTAAAATAGTAACTAAAAAGCACAACATGTTTCTGATAATCTTACATATTCATGGCCTCATATGCCTCATTCCCATTTCTTCACATTACCTCAAAATAATATGGTTTAACCCTAACTTTGTTATTGGTATTGTTTTGGCACTGATACACTTAATGATATTCTTGTATCTACTTAAGGAAATGTTTATAAAAATATCACATATTTCTTTATGCAGATGATAATACAAGAAATTAATGGTGATGAAGACAGCTCAGAATGGAAGAGTTTTTAGTTCTATTTCTAGTAGCAATTATCCCTGGCTTTCAAAAAGATGGACTCAGTCATTCTTACCAATTGTGAGTTAAATTACCTTGTTTCTTCTAAATTTGTTAGTTTACTAGATATGGTCATTTGAGTTTGAGGTATTTTTCTGCATTCTGTGAGGTATTTAATTTCCATTAGACCTACAGAGCAATGCGAATGCTTATTTGAACCATGGATACTCTGACGCACATTTCAAAGGTTGTTACTTGAGCAAGTAGTTGCACCCAACAAGTTACTGGTATAGCTTTCTCCAATTCCTTTTCTGCATTGATTTAAATAAATAACAAATAAATATAGTGTATTTAGTATTACCAGTTGAGTCAGTCATTTGCATTGGAAAAATATACCTTTTTCTTAATAATATATACTAATTTTCTGCTAAGGCACATATACCATGTAGGAAACCAGTCCTAAAGATTTATAAAATGAGGGATGGATGATTTTCACAAATTCTTTAATCAATTTAAGCCATCATTAATCATTTATATAATTTTAAGTCACTTGATACATGACATATATAAGTGGATGAGATGGTGATTTAAATTTACCCTGAACTGAACTGGAACATTTATTTGGATTGAAATTGTTAGGATTTCAACATTTGTTTTCACTATTACAATATTTAAAATGAAACCCACACAACAACATCATTTCTATGATTTATCAGTTCATCATATCCTTATATGAATGAGAAATACTGAGTGAAGATATGCAATGTTTTGCAATTCCGTGGCTTAATCTGGTACTAGTTTTGATACTTATGTTTTAACTTCAGATAAGAGAAAAACTTGACCAAAGTTTACCTGTTTAATAAAGAATAAAAACAAGAACTTTGTTTTAAAATAGATCTATAATTTCTGCCTGGAGAAAATAATAAGAACAGATAAAAAAAGTAATTTCTACTTTTTTAATAAAATGACCACATTGTTCCTATTTTTTATTATTATTTTTTCAATTTCTTGAACTACACCTTCAAGTGTGCAGTGCTATTATTGGGTAACTACTTTGGGTCATTCCAGGAGATTCTCAGGAGAATATATAGTGTCAGGGTTATACCCAGATATCCTGCATGTAGAACATGAATTCCATCCCACTGAACGATCTCTCCAAACCCCTCTTCCTAAATATTTTTATTATAAGCTGAGAGAATTTCCTAAGTCAGACCCTAATTATTAGGAAAATAAATATTCTTAAATGTGGATTGCCATTAAAACAGAACTTACAAAATGTTGTATATGGATATATTTTAAATGGCTAGAATATTACAGTTCTTATCTTGCTGCTATTTACTAGACTCTAGTGGATTGAAGCCATGGCCAGGCTTGTTAATAATATTTTTTTATATTTTCTTAAGATAGTGAGCATATTTGTTGAAAACTACTTAATCAACACTGAAATACTTGGCAATTGGTGTTTGTCTTAGTCTAATTGGGCTGTTATAACCAAACAGCAGTATCTAGGGGACACATAAAACCAAAATGTGTCTCTTAAAATTCTTGGGGCTGAAAAGCTGAGACCAGGATGCCAGCAGAGTTGGACAATGTCCCCCTTCTAGAATGCCAAGTTTTTAATATGTCTTAAGATGATGAAAGGCATTTGTGGTCTCTCTGAAACCTCTTTTAAGATTACTTAATCACACTACCTTCTAATACTTTGGAATTAAAGTTATCAACATATTAACTTTCAGGACAAAAATGGAAAAATGTGTTCTTTGTATTCTTATTTCATGTGAATATGTAAAATCATTCATTATTATGTATATCTTTTATTTTTATATTATTTTCTTTAACGGAGGCTCCCAAGAAATGCTCTGGAAAGAGGGGCTAAGGAACCAGATATAGAGGAACTCAGCCTTGGTTTCACTTCCGGCTCCCAAGGATAAAGAGATGCTCATTGCTTGGAGATCACCAAGACAATATCAAGTGGTGCTGTGGGGTTATGTGGTGTTAAGGATTTCACTCAGTTTCCAAGTCATGTAAAGCATGCATTTATGATCACTGAATAATCTCCCAGCTCCTAATGGTTACATTGTAAAAGCCTAATCTGCTACTAATGCCACTTCTGTTAAATAGGTGTTTCCTCGAACCAACAGTAATTCTGTGACACCAATTCATCATTGCACTGTTCAACACAATTATCAATCTGCCTTCCTAGAAATATGACCAGGTCCCACAGGGCTCTCACTATTTTACTAGAGTATGTCGTCCATGACCACTCATGCACTTCAGATGTTCATTATATTCTAACTGAATGTTTAGTGTCGGGCGCTCCGCCGGGGTCCCCGACAGTGCCGGGAAGCGAGTTCCCTTCTACCTCCGAGCCGGCGAGGAATGGATGAACACTCAGAAATCTGATGAGGTTTTAAAAAGCTTTACTTATCACAGGTTCAGGCATACAAATCAGCAAAAAGGAAAAACCCGATGCTTAGGATTCCAGGCTAGAACCCCAGCCACGTGTAGGCCAAGATGGCGACCACCACGTGTGAAACTTCCAAGGGGAATAAACGCTCACAAGGCGAGATCCCACCGGGCAGAAGAAGCCCGGGAGAGCGGGAACCGGCAAGTTTATACCCCAGCAACTCAGACCTTCCTCCCATTGTTATGGAAAGCAGGGAGGGTCCAATGCCCTTAGGTAGTTCCTCCCTGCATCTCACCTAGGGCCTTTACTGTGCTAATGTTTTGAGCCGGAATGCCTTTGAAATGTAGAGAAGGGGATTTCTGAGATGGCATGTAACTGTACCAAAGATCAACACCAACGCCAGTTAAATATTTCTCCAAGCCTTCACAAGTCTCCTCTACTTCATTGTAGTTTTATATTTTATCAGGGAGCCATGCTTGTTTGTTTGGAAGCAAACAGCATTTCTCTCTGGTCTAATTACTTAGGTGTCCTTACGTGGCCAGGCTAATATGCTGGTAAGATCTAGCTAGTCCCACGATGATTGTGATAGCATGGGAGAATATTTATACCAGCTAGTACAGCATACATGGTCGGATAAACTGCCACATTTAGACTACCCCCTTATCTACGGAGTGATTTTCGGGAGGCAATCCAGAGCAGATGCAGCGGCCCTTAGGAGTCCTGCAACAGTTTAGCACCTTAGCATTTCCTTATCTAGAGATAGGGAGACATTAGTCCCTATTCTGGAAATACTGTCATGTTTGTTAGGATAGTTTTCTGTTCTGGATATGACATGTAGTGTTCTATGATTAAATAGGCTTATGCTGGGAATCAAGTCAACCCAACTCTTTCTTTGCAAGGGGAGGGAACTGGGGTCCCTGAGCCACAGAAATGGGGAATATTTCTATCTCTGTTAGCAGTATAGAAGAGACCCTTAGGTCTGGATTTCTTGATTACTCCTGAAACTAATCTTACTCTGTTTCTTCTCTCATGAGTAAAGTAATTTTCCATCTTGTGCTTGTTTAAATTATCTTTATTAATTATTCAGACTCCTGCTAAATATACACCAGATTAAACTGAGTGTGGTCAGACGTCTTTGTCAAGACCCTGAACGAATGGTTTAAGGCGTTTTGTATTCCTGAAGCAACCAGATGCCATTGGGCTACACTGGCACATGATAGGGTCAAATGGAAATGTTACTGGCGCCTGCTTGAGCAAATCGATGAATAACAGGATGTCAAGTGATCAAGTGATCAAGTACTGCACCTAGTGGTAGGCTCTCTTCTACTCTACGTTGCCTTCGTAGTAGTGGGAAATTTTCAGGTGGCTGGTAAATGTTGTCATATGTTTTAAAAAACAATGTATACTATCATTACTTATTTTATTAGCACATACACTTTTTAATTCAACATTAGCATTTATTGCTGACCTCATTTTTTGTTTTGGTTAAAATTGGTAGTCACATAAATGGTAAAAGCCAATTAAAGTAGTATTTGATGCAAATTGCTTGAAAAATGAACAATTCCCAGGAGTAATATCAGATATATAATAGCTTGGCACAGTTAATGATCATTTTTTTAATAAAACAGATGACATTGTTCTGATAATCAGCTCATTTGTATCCCAGTGAGGATGGACTATCTTTAGTTTATAATGATTTCATGCATGTCCCTATTTGAAAGAACTATTTTAAGATTACTCGACACCATGATATGTTTTCTCATAGTCTGGACAAATTATACTCTGGACCACTTTGTAAGCAACAATTTGAGAATATTTTTCCAACTCTATATCTAAGAATCATTGCAAATTTTATAAAAACTCATTTAGAATCCTAGAAAAAAGTATTACTTGTTTACTTTGATTCTTTATTTTCCTGCACTATGAATGAAGACTGTTCAAAACCCATTTCTGCAATGTCTTCAAAAATGGGGCCCATGAGATGCTTCTTTCCTAAAATTCCCATTACATTTTTAATAATATTCATTTAGTTAAAACTTATATAAAATGATTGCTTCAGGAGTAATGTTATAAAATTCATTTGATAAAACACTCTAAAAATAGCCATATGAAAAATAATACAATAACAAAGTACTAGAACACACAGTTTTCTGTCAATATATAATCATATTAATATACAGTAAATATTTATCTAGTACTGTAGAAAGGGAATTATTATTGTCAGTGAAATAACATATGAAATGCACATTTTGCAAAAAGGAAGCCCCCAACTTAAATCACAAGCACCATGTCATCTGTCCCTAGGATACTGTTAGGATCAAATCCTGAATACCCCCAAACTTCACGAGTCCCGATACAACAACTCTTGTCTTCCCAGACAATTCATTGATGAATGAAAGTAATATTAAAGGCATTGGCACATTGATTTTCTTATTTCTCACAGCATATGGCTCAATTACAGCATCTACTTTCTATTGCACTAAATGATAATAAAAGTAAACAAATAGTATGTTCTTGGAGGTATGGAGAGGGAGTATCAGTTACTTAATGAAATAATGTGTTTACGTCCTTTAAATTCAAAAGTTTTGTTTTCTCCAAACTTGATTATTGTTTGCCCTATGACTGCATCCAGTCTGTGGCATGGGAGGAGCGATGCACTTCTTATTGGCTCAGGATTTCAATTACAATCACTCTTCTATGCTCCTTCATCTTTCTCGGAGTCCATACATTAGCCATAATTAGAAGACTCTGATATATGAATGCTGTTCTAAAGTAAAACCCTCAGTACCTTTGCTGGTAAATGAACAACTGGTCTATGGGAGAACTAGAAATAAACTTGTACTAAATTTTGTTTTGTTTGCTTCTGCGTCCTTTCCCTTTGGTGCTGTTGTTTTTGTGATGACTGGTGGTACTGCACTGGTAGCTCTCACACTCTACAGAGGATGCGGAGAGATTGAACACTCTTTTGCTTGAGCACATGCTGGTTGGAATTTTCACCTCCCATAATTGTTCACAGATTGTGTTTGTAGGGTCAACTGAAGTGTCACTGTGGAACTCACACATGTGCTCATTGGGGGTTGCACTCCGTACTCTAGTGTTTATAGTCAGTTGAGACCTAAGTTTTAATAGAAGTGTTTAGGGGGTCCCAGACTGAAAACTCATAAGAACACAGGAAATGCATGTGAAGGGAGCTGGGAATCCAACTCATGCTTTCATACTTGTAAGGAATGTGCAGATAATCACTTTACTTACCAAGACACAAGTTGCTTGTTATTTTGCCACAGAAAATGGGTCCATATTTATTGTAGCATATTTCACTAAATATTTAACTAATTTATTTTCTATGTAATATTAGACAGTAGTGAAACAAAAATAATGTTTTATTTCTTTTTAATTAATTCAGAAAAAACTCAGAATTCAAGTAACTGAACCACACTAAAATTTGACATTTTGTCATATTCTTTACATTTTTGTCAATATACAGTATATATGTTAATGTTCAGTATGTATATGTTGATACACAGTATATGGAAACAAATACTATAGCCAATATGATATTTTTTAAGTATTTTATTATACCACCGTGTGATATACAAATAAAAAGATATACAATTAAAAAGTTCATATTTGGGTTTTGGTCATACAGTGTTCCAGCACCCGTCCTTCCACCAGTGCCCATCTCCCACCACCAACATCCCCGGTTCCCTCCCCCTTCCCCAGCCCACCTCCATGGCAGGTTCTTTATTTCTTTCCCTTTCTCTCTCTTTCTCTTTTCCTTGCCTTCCAGACTATGGATTACAGAACATACATTAAAAGGTTGTCATGTGTATCCTTTTGCCTCTATTTAATGCTCACTTCTAAGTTGGCATTAGTACCCTTGACAATTATTAGCACACTGTTCCATTTTCTGTCTTACCTAACCTCTGACTCCCACACGTTTTTGAGAATTTCCACCTTTGACAAGACCTCCTGATATATGTTTCACTTGACCTTGGATATTGGTATCATAACATGTACATATATATTTATGCCATGCAAATAAATGCAGTCATTCTGTATCTGTCTCTCTCTGGCTAATTTCACGCAACATAATCTTCTCCATGTCCATCCATTTATAGGCAAATTTTATAACTTTATTTTTCCTAACAGCTGCACAGTATTCCATTGTGTAGATGTACCAAAGCTTCTTTATCCAGTCATCGATTTTCGGGCACTCTGGTTGCTTCCAGATTCTGGCTATTGTGAATAATGCTGCTATGAACATAAAAGTAGGGATGGTGTTTCCGCTGCATATTTTTGGTTTCCCAGAGTAGATTCCCAGGAGTGGTATGGCTGGGTCAAATGGGAGTTCAATTTCTAGTCTTTGGAGGAATGTCCATATTGTTTTCCAGAAAGGCTGTACCAGCAGGCATTCCCACCAACAATGGATGAGTGTCCCCTTTTCCCCACATCCACGCCAGCACTTGTTGTTCTTGCTCTTTTGAAGATGTGCCAGTCTCTGTGGTGTAAAGTGGTATCTCATTGTTGTTTTGATTTGCATCTCTCTGATGATTAGTGATGATGAGCGTTTTTTTCATACGTTTTTTGGCCATTCGAATTTCTTCCTTGCTGAAGTTTCTGTTCATTTCTTCTCCCCATTTTTTGATGGGGTTGTTTGTTTTCTTCTTGTAAAGTTCTACCAGTGCCTGATATATCCTGGATATTAACCCCTTATCAGATGGGTATTGGGTGAATATTCTTTCCCATTCTGTGGACTGCTTTTGTATCTTTGTCACTGTTTCTTTTGAGGTGCAGAAGCTTTTTAGTTTCATGTAGTCCCATATGTTTATCTTTTTCTTCTATCTGCTTTGTTAGTGATGTTTCACCTTTGAAGATGCCTTTAGCTTCAATGTCGTGGAGGGTTTTTCCTATATTTTCTTCAATGTACTTTATGGATTCAAGTCTGATATTCAGATCTTTAATCCATTTTGATCTGATTTTTGTGCATGGTGTTGGACACGGCGTCCAAATTCATTTTTTTTACATGTCGCTGCCCAGTTTTCCCAACACCACTTGTTGAAGAGGCTTTTCTTACTCCATTTTAGACTCATTGCACCTTTATCAAAAATTAAATGATCATGTGTTTGAGGTTGGGTGTCAGGATACTCAATTCTATTCCATAGGTCCACAGGTCTGTTTTTATTCCAATACCATGCTGTTTTAATTATTACTGCCTTGTAGTACAGTTTGAATTTGGGAAAGGTGATGCCTCCCATCTTCTTTTTCCCGAGGATTGCTTTAGCTATCCTTGGGGGGTTTATTGTTCCATACAAATTTCAGGAGCGTTTGGTCAATTTCTTTGAAGAATGTCATCGGTATCCTCATAGGGACTGCATTGAATCTGTACAGAGCTCTAGGGAGTATTACCATTTTGACAATGTTGATTCTCCCCATCCATGAACATGGAATGTGTTTCCATTTCCTTGTTTCCTCTTTGATCTCTTGGAGCAGTGTCTTGTAGTTTTCTTTGTACAGGTCCTTTACGTACTTGGGTAAGTTGATTCCTAGTTATTTGATTTTCTGTGGCACAATTGTGAATGGAATTGTTTCCTTAATATCCCTTTCTTCTCTTTCGTTATTTGTATATAAGAAAGCCACTGACTTTTGGGTGTTGATTTTGTATCCTGCCACTCTACTATATGAGTCTATTGTTTCTAGGAGTTTTTTGGTAGAGAGTTTAGGGTTTCTAGGTATAATATCATGTCATCTGCAAATAATGATAGCTGACTTCTTCCTTGCCTATCTGGATGCCCTTGATGTCCTTTTCTTCTCTGATTGCTATGGCAAGTACTTCCAGTACTATATTGAATAAAAGAGGTGAGAGTGGGCAACCTTGTCTTGTCCCTGATCTCAGGGGGAAGGCTTTCAACTTTTCCCCATTGAGAATGATGCTCGCTGTGGGCTTTTGGTAGATGGCTGCAACTATCTTGAGGAAACTCCCTTCAATTCCCATTTTCTGGAGGGTTTTAATCATGAACGGGTGCTGGATCTTGTCAAATGCTTTTTCTGTGTCTATTGAAAGGATCATATGTTTTTTATTTTTTCTTTTATTGATATGATGTATTATGTTGATTGACTTGCGAATGTTGAACCATCCTTGCATACTCGGGGTGAATCTTACTTGGTCATGATGTATAATCTTCTTGATGATTCTTTGGATTCTGTTTGCTAGTATTTTGTTGAAGATCTTAGCATCCGTGTTCATCAGGGATATTGGTCTGTAGTTTCCTTTCTTTGTGTTGTCTCTCCCTGTTTTGGGTATCAGGGTGATATGTGCCTCATAGAAGCTCTTTGGGACTGTTTCTGTTTCTTCTATTTCCTGGAAGAGCTTGAAAAGGAGTGGCAGTGGGTTCTCCTTATAGGTTTGGTAGAGTTCACTAGTGAATCTGTCTGGACCTGTGCTTTTGTGTTTGGGCAGACTTTTAATTACTGTTTCTATTTCCTCGAATATGATATTTTTACATTTGTAATAAATGTATTTCCCTTGATGTTACAAATTAAATAATCAGTAAAATGTTTTATGTTTTCTCCATTTTTATAATTTAAAGCATGTGTATATTCAAAATATAAGTTAGCTGCCAGATATGTTAAAAGAAATGACATTTAGAGTACTAAAATTTAGTACTGGTGAGTTTTCTGAGAGTTGTTTTACTATACAAACATAAACCATAACTTCTTTAAATAGTAAGAAATCTGAAAAAATGTGTTTCTATTTATTTCCAGCTTCACTCTCTTGTCTTATTGTTTCTAAACAACATTCCACTTTATCCAAAGCATAAGAAATTTTAGTACAGATAGCAATTAATAGGCAATTTTCTTCTTACATGTTCTCTGAGTTTCAACTAGTTTAAATGCTTATATTTGGCAACAAAATAGTGAAAGCCAAAGAGAAAAAGCCAAAAAAGGTGAAAGCCATGCCATCACTGTAGGGAAAGCAATAAAAATAATTAACACAGTAAATGATGTAAAAGTATATGCAAAATTCTAAGAGAGCAGTGTTTGATTCTTTTTTTTCATTGTGTTTAAATTTGAATGTAGAAAACATACTTGACGTTGGCATTGTTCGATTTGCTATTGATGTGACAGTTAACAATGCTTATACTGTTCTTTTATCTTATTTAACATCTAGTTAGGTTAGATGGAAAGAAGCATTTTGATAAATTAAAGAAAAGATAATCTCAAATGACAATAGATGCTATGAATCAAGGGAATATATATAGAAGTGGGTATGTGGGGACTGAACTAGTCTATTTTGCTTAGGGAATAGAGAAATGGATTCAGCACATATGGTGCTCAATTGGAAATTATGTTGGAAAGAATGAAACAGTGTTGTGATAGGAATATGTTGAGAAGGAATCTGATGAGAAGGAAAATGGCTTAAACTTTTATAAAACATTAGTTTTTATCTACATTGTAATTAAAATGTATTAAGCATAAAATCTAGGGTTGCTAAAATATCTAAATTGTAAACAACTGTATGTATTTTGTGGTAGTGGGAGGGAAAGAGAGCATACAGGTACAGAAGGTTGGGGAAAGAAAAGTAGGAAAGGAAATTGGAGGGGAAGGAAATGAAGGAGAAAGAGACCAAGGAAAATGTCCTAAGGAAGACAACGAAAACAATGACAAAAAAGAAATGAAAAACAAAGACAGAGAAATAAAGACACAAGTAAAGGCACAGCAGAGAGAACTAAATGAACCATTGGCATATGAAATTTTTATCCCTGATTTCATGGAAATAGCATTGTGATCAATATGTTTGACTGCTATATTCATAATGACATATACTCATTATATATATTTAAAAAATAGTATTTTAAATGATATGAGAGATTAAAAAAGAGCAAATCTGTGACACATCTCAATAATCTTATTTTTATAAGTATTTGCAATTTGATAGTTTAATTTGTTAAATTTATTAATAAATCTAATAATTATTCTTGTATAACTTGTCTTCCAGTTGATCATCGATTTGCTCGAGCGGGCACCAGTAACATCTCCATATGTCCTCTCTTGTGCTAGTTTATCCCAAGGGCATCTGCTTGCTCCCGAAACACGAAGAGCTTCAAACCATTCTTTCAGGTCATGGGAATGAGGTCTATAATTTTTACTGGTTTTTGGCATATCAAATACGACACGGGTTGCTTGCCAGTCTCTGCCATGTGGAGACCACTATCGCCACTTAAATGACTAACATCACACGTATTCCTAGAGCCCTTCTGTCCCTCTGTCTCTGGTAGCATTCATTTAACACCTTTGTTGGAGATGGTAGAAAGTGGGGCTGCTCTCATGTGATTGGTGCCTTCTATTATTGAAAACTAGCACCTCTATAGAACAAATTTGTTTTGTTTCTTTCTGTGTGACATCTAGAACAGTACTTTCTAAAATGTTAATTCAATCATGGCAGTTTTTAAATGAATGATATTTTTCTGGTAGTCTCTGAAATCTAAGAACTTCATGCATTAGTTTGCAGACTTAGAACCAGTTACAGTGTTCTTCACTTTATGTGAGAGTATTTCTTAAAAGATGCATTCAGTTATCAAATATTTGTTATAAAATGTCATCAAAGAAAACTTAAAATAATTTCCAGTTTTTCAAATCAAATAAATTTATTGATAATGCAAACCAGTTTATTTACTTAATTTACTAAAATCATATTAAAAGAGGTTTTCATTTCTTACTGTTTTTAGATACCACATTAGTCACAATCAGAAGAATTTAATGAAAGGGAGTAATTGACAACAAAAAGTTGTGTGTCCAGATAGATAGTTCATTAAGCAGGTGCCTTGCAGATGGCCAAACACAGTCAATCCCCAGCAGCCCATGTGATCTCCTGAAAGTCATCAGGAGTGACCACAGAGGACAGAGCTAGGAGTAAGTCCTGAGAGCCACCAGTTACAACCAACAAAACAAGAATGTAAAGTTGCAAATGTCAAAGGATTCTTGTCTTCCTTATTTAGTTTCCTTTGTATGGAGTGGGATTTAGAAAAGCTGCATGAATTAGGTTTAATAAGTATCAACAGTTGATTTGTTAATGAATAATGTTGACAAAAACATGCTAAGTGAATTTACCATTAACTTTGGACTGGTTTTTATTTTTTATTTCAAAATTAGAGTTACCATCGCTATGATAAAGAACTGGGAAAGGCAATGAGGTGATATCGCTTGGAGAATTGAAACACACCATCTGTTTGGATGAGGATGCAAATAATCACAAACATTGGGGGCTTCAACACTCCAGGCAAAACTGAATTTACATTTGTTTCCTTTTTGTAAAAAACACAATTTCTTATTTTATTTGTTCTTTTTCATAATATTTTAAAATTAACTTTAAAAAATAAAAACTTAAATTCTACTACTCAAACATATATCGTTACTTTATATGCATAGAGATACATTACCTTAAACATTTTCTTAGGTTATCTGATAAAGTGTTCTGCTATATCTGAAAAATGTGCCAAAATGATGAACTGCCAGTTTGAGAGACTTAATTAAGGAAAATTTATACCAATCTAATTGCTTCTGATCACATATTATTTTTATCTTAATTAATTACTTCTGCTTTAGGCAAAATAAAAAAGAACTTCACAAAATGAGTGAAAGAAGAATTAATCAAATCCCAGTCAAGTTACTTGCTTGTTACTCTTAGTAAAATATGTTTAGGAGAGAAAAAAAAAATGAGTTCTTTGGCTAGACTCAATTTTGAAGTTACGTTTCAGTTGCTCAGGCCACTAATTGCTTCATTTTTATCTGTGATCAAGTTTAAGTCATTTTTTAAAGTATGAGTATTAAGAAGTCAGATGTCCTCATCTATGGTGGTTATGGGACAGGACTTTAAGAAATAGCCTATATAAATACTTATATAAATACTGCACTTAGATTTAAACTACTTTTTGTTTCTTGACAAGCGTGATTTTAACCTTTGCCCTTTTTCTTCCTGAAAAAGGTTATGCTATAATATAAAAGAAACTAATGCAAATAATTTTAACTACTTTCTGCCATTTTGCGATTACTTTATATTTCATAAAAGAGCATAATGTATTACTAGCTCAAAACTTCTATGTGAGATAAGGGCGAAGCTATGACGGAATTTCACTAATTTATTACATAGTGCTTAAAATTGGAGAATCTTAAATCCAATAACACCTGGGGCCATATAGACAAAAACCACTTAATGTAAGAGGAAATTTAAAACTCAAGGAAAGCTGCTTTTTCCCCCTTAGTAATAAGTGACCTATTCAGTGAAATTTTGTCAGAAAAATATTTCTTAAAAAATAAAGTTAATTCAATTTGTTTAATCAACAATACCAAAGAATCACATATTGCTGTCTGTGAAGCAGATGGTGTTCCTGCTGCCTGGCCTGCTGCTTCTGCCTGCCACCTTTCTCTCTAGCAGCTGTGAGAGCTAGAAAAAAAAAGTCTTTATCGCCTCCCGTGAATGTCCATTACTTTCAGTCAGACATTTAACATGATACTTTTTGACATAAAAAAACAAAAGAAAAACAATTTTTCTAATAAGACAACATAAAGTTCCCAAGGTTTCTGTAGTCAATACTCAACGTTTCCGTAATGAATCTAAGAATGTCTATATTGTTTCTATGACTTTAGGCCTCTCACCTCTCTGTGATTTTCCAGACTACCTCTATATTCCAGATATTCCAGAATATCTATGTCAATACATGTGCTCTCTGTTTTGCTTCCTGTATTATTCTTTTTTTTCCTCAAACAAATAAATAAATAAAAACATAATGGTCATTTAGGAGCAATATGTGGCTATAGATATTTGTTCTTATGGTATAACTATAATTATATTTTACTGTACCTGGTTCACTGATTTTGTATCCTTATATTATAAAATAAATCAGCATTTGTCAATTAGGAGAACAAGATAGTAATTTTTTTACCTGTAGTTATTGGAAAAATTCTGATCTCAGCATCTTATGTAATAACATATCTCAACTCTATCTAGAGTTAGTATTAAAAATGCTTCTATTTTGAGCTCATAAAGATAAAACAGTGAGCAGGTTAAATGCAGCTGGATGCGGCTAACCCAGGTCTGAACTTTGGTGCTCCATATTGTCCCCTGAGCACCACCAAGAGTTATTCCTGAATGCAGAGCAAGCCTGAGCATGGTTAGGTGTGGTCAATTATGAAACAGAATATTTTCCTATAAGGCAGTCACTTATTATGAGTAGAAATTATTTTCTCTATAAACATGCAGAAATTTTAAAGTTTAATCCCCAATTATTTTCACTGACTCATTTTAAAAGAATAGCCAGAATATTTGTTTTTGTATAAAATGCGATATTTAAATTAGAAATTATATAGAAATTATTGATATTCATTATAACATGGTTTCACATATAGTTTCCTAAAATAAACAAAATATATTTAGCATTGAGAAACACTAATTTACTGATTTTATATAAATATGCATTTTTATATAAAAGAGAAGATGAAGGAAAACTGGAATTACTAAATTACAAATGACATTTAAACTCCACCAATGAGTAACAAGAACTGAAGTAACAATCACCTTACATAGTAACTAAACCTCACTAACTCTTTATTAACAATGAGGGAAGTGGAAAAAATACATTAGTTGGCAACAACTATTCCACTATGCATGATGTATAAAGTTACTCCAGCAATTATTGATGAAACAGTCTTAGAGACAACTATAAACCAGCAATCAGTAATATTAATTTGGAAAGAAAACTGCTCATTTTATACATAATAAATAAACTTGAGTACATATTTAGATCATGTGACAAAAAAGAAATGAAAAATAGCAGATATTTACTTTAAAGAGAATTATAAAGAATATTTTGTAATATAAAGCACATTAAGATTTGACAATAATACCAAATAAGAATAAACAAAATAGTTAAAATATTGTTTACTAGAGTAAAAATACAAAAAATCAATCAATAGGAAAATTCTAAAATCTTTTTTGCTTGCAAAATTTACTGACAAGAGATTTCCAAATAGGAAAAAAATTACAGTATTGAAATATAATTAAAAATACTTGGAAATCCAGAATTTTTTTTTCTAGTTGATCTGACTGAGGTTATTTTTAAAAGAACTGTATTAGGATATAATAAATAAGAAATTAAACCCAGTAAATACAAAATTATGGAAAAATAAGAGAACAGGTATAGTAGTAGAAAAAGTGTAGGTAAATATTATTATTGGTATAAGAACAAAATTAAAGGTTAAAGCAAAAATTAGTAGTATGTAGACAAGGGAAAGTTAGGCTCAAAGGAAAATGAAAGTATTCGGTCTTATATTTGAGCAGTCTAGTAATGTTTGACATCGTGATTAATTCCCAACTTATCAGAAAAATTTAAGAAACATAATTTAAAA
>JAJIBD010007539.1:0-85565 GCA_021461705.1 Cryptotis parvus | reverse complement strand
CACACACACAGAGTAAATTAACAATGAGCTGCATGAAAGAAAAACGTTCTTCAGTGTAGCATGAAATCAAACCAGGCACCAAGAATCCCCACAGAACATATAAACTTCAATGGGATATGAATTCACTCTCAAAAGAAAGTAACACACAATGAAAGAGTATCATGAAGGGAAGCCATCAGAATGAATAAACAACAAAGAAATTCACGATTTTAAATACTTTTAAAATCACACAGTGCTCCTGGGGTCCTGGTGTAAAAGATTGAGCACATTCAAATAATAATGTGGGAGTTCTGGACTTTATCCCTCAGCACCGCAGGTTTCTCTGAGAATCACTGTTCACCTCACTGCAGTAGCCTTTGAGTACTACCATTGTAGCCTAAAACAAATAAGCGAACCAGACAGTGAATTTAAAACCAGTATTGTATGCATTTCACTATTTAATACGTGAAAAATAGTATCCAAAAGAGTCTCACTTGCCTTGTCACTTGTCTTTCTGTTGTTCATCGATTTGCTCGGAAGTGGGCTCAAGTAACGTCTCCATTCATTGGGCATGAGGTCCGTTATTGTTAAAGTTTTATAAATATCCATAAGAAAGGATATATAAAAATTTTTTGTTATAATATATTTATACCCCTACCCCAATTCTTCTTTCATATTTTTAACATCCATTTTGATTGTGTTCTTAGTCAGGCCTTTGGGAGGTCTTTAGGACATGAGGCTAGTGTGTTTTTGAATGAGGTGAAATGCTCTTATAAAAGAGGTGCCAGAGATTCATCCAGTCCCTACTACTATGCAAGGAAACACCAAGAAGTCTGTGGCTCAGAACAAAGTCCCTGTTTCATCTTAATAGTGCCGTAATCTTCATGGAAAGTAAATGGTGCAGTCTGTGGGAATTGTGAGTATTAAAATTGACAAAAAGTGAAACAGAACTTTCTTACAAATAAATCTAAAATATTTAGAAATAACATAAAAAATTCAGGTATGAAAGATAGGTCTACAAAAACTTATGGGTATAGAATATAAAATAACATGGAAAGCGAGAGATTAAGAAGAAGTCAAACAAGAATGTGGAAATGTAGTTTTTGTCTAACTGGTATTCTAGGAGGTAAATGTTGTTGAAGTATTTTCAAATAATAAGAAATTGTTAGATTCTTTGAGCTCTCGTATATTTAAAATGTGTTAAGGTCTCTAAAATTATACGTTAGTTTAAAAAATAAAATTTAAACAAAATTTTGAAGATACAAAAAGAAAGAAAAAAAAAAGGCAATATTATTCAGGAAATATTATTAATGAATTGAAGAAATAATTTTACTCCCAAGTTGTCTTTTAAATTATATTTTCAAGAACACATTAGACAGAAATATGTTTACTCAGAACTTCTGTCCATCATCACATATCCTCTTGTACATGGATACATTTAAAAACATTCATATAAAGAAAGGTTTGAGGCTCTTCGTATTCCCTGAAGCAAGGAGATGCCATTGGGCTACACTGGCACGTGATAGGGTCAAATGGAAATGTTACTGCTACCGCTCCTAGCAAATCAATAAATAATGGGATGTCAAGTGATCAAGTGATAAAGAAAGGTAAAGTAAATATAGCATCTTTGAAAATAATGTCTTGAAAAAATGGATAATCACATGTGAAAAACTAATGCTGGGTCCATAACTCACATTTGTTAGATAGAAAATTCAAAGTTGAAAGATCTTGAGATCAAGCCCTACTATTTAAAGTATATTGAGGAAAATAGGGGCAGAACACTCCAAACTTGAAATTCAAAGGTGTTTTTTAATGATGATTTTATTGCTAAAGGCAACAGAAATAAGAATAAATGAATTATGTGTCTGTACCAAATTAAATTATTTTACACTAGGAAAGAAACTAAAATATATTCAACAACTGAGGCTGAAATTTTAACTCAACATATCAGATAAAAATGTAATATCCATTAAGGATCATCTACAAAATTCAAACATTATATCAAAAAGGGGAAAAGAATGAAAGACACTTTTCTGAAGAAAACAGGTGGGAAATAGAAAAAAAAGTTCTCTACCATCATTTATTATCAGAAAAATCAAAATCAGTTTGGCAGTGAGATTCGGTATTCTCTCACACCAGTAACAATATAGATTTAAAAAAAATACTAGGAACATCATGTTGGCAAGGATATTTTACAAAAGGAACTCTCATCTAGCGTCAGAGGGACCTTACAGTGAGTAAGACATTTTCTTTGCATTCACCTGACTTGGGTTCAATCCACAGAACCACACTTGGACTCCTGATCCCACCATGGGTAAAATTAGTGTAGAACCAGAAGAAAACCCTTTTTACCACAAGGTGGGATCCCTTTCAAAAAGGAATACAAAAAAAAAAAAAACTCTCACCTAAGGCTGGGAGAAGTGCTGTCTGGTTTGTACAATAGAACACAATATGAAAATTTTTCATAAAAATAATAAAATTAGGGACAGAGTGATTGTACAGTGTAACAGGTCATTTTTTCTTATATGCAGCAAACCTGGGTTTGAATCCCCAACATCCCATATGGTTTCCCAAGCACCCCAAGAGTGTATCCTGAGTCTAGAGTCAGGAATAGTCTAAGCATTGCCACTGCACCCTGTTAACAAAAAGGAATAGAGTCACTATATAAACGGCAATTTGACTTCCGATTATCTACCCCAGGACATTCAAAAGGACAAATGCACACTTATCACAATAACTAAATTATGGAATCTACCAAGGAGTACGATGATGAAAGATGAGTGAATAATGAAAGTGTGGTGCATATATACAGTGGAATACTATGTAGCTGCAAGAATTCCAAGGTTCCCTCCGCCTTCTAGCCTTCCTCCTAGTGGAGGGAATTTGACATTGGTGGTGCGGTTCCTGATGTAGCATTATGCTCTAAACTCAGCTATAAATCACTTGATTACTTGACATCCTGCTATTCATCGATTTGCCTCGAGTGGGCGCCAGCAACAATTCCATTTGACCCTATCACGTGCCAATGTAGCCCAATGGCATCTGGTTGATTCAGGAATATGAAGAGCCTCAAACCGTTCATCCAGGGTCTTGATGAAGAAGTCTGACCATCTAGTAGGTGGACAGCCACGTGATCTTTTGACATCCCGTGGGATCCAGTCAGTAACGGCTCTAGTCCAGCGGTTGTCTCCAAATCGCATTACATGTCCAGCCCATCTGATTTTCGATGCCTTGGCAAATGAGACAGTGTCCCTTACTCTGGAACAGCGATGGAGTCAGTACTCTGGATTCCTTCTTTCACTTGAGTGAAGCATGATATTCGAAGCATAGCTCTTTCGATTCCTCTTTGGGAGACCCGAATCGACTCCTCTTTGGAAGACCCGAATGAATAACTTTGTAATATAAAAATTTAAAGTAAACTACCAAAAATAAATAAAAAGTTGGCATGTTTTATCTTAGATTATCATAACTGTTTGCTTAATCTCTAATTTTAGGGCATTTTTTATTCAAATCCCACTCAAATTACTCACAGAGGATAGAACATTTATTATGCCTTCCTACCCACAGTCTCAGATAGACATGGGGCAGAGCTGTTACTGGCTCTCACGGTGCCTAGCCGCTCATGAGGTGCCCGGGAGGGATGGCAGGTTCTAGCCCTGGTCTACCACCCCAGCAGAGCCTCACAACAAGCCAGATGACCTCCCACTTCGATGAGGACCTCCATTTTCCACATCCGGACTTCCCCCTCATCAGAACTCTATCCAGCAGACCAGCCTATCACAGCCCGGTTTGCACAGCCACAAGCGACCGCGTGGTTCATCAATAAATGCTGGATTTTGAGATGACTACAAGAGTATGCTACCCGCACGGCAGAGCCTGGCAAGCTACCCGTGTCGTATTTGATATGTCAAATACCAGTAACAATTATAGACCTCATTCCCATGATCTGATGGAATGGTTTGAGGCTCTTTATGTTCCTGGAGCAAGCAGACGCCCTTGGGCTCTACTTGCATGAGAGAGGTCATATGGAGTTGTTACTGGTGCCCGCTCGAGCAAATCGGCGATGAACGGGAAGACAGTGATACAGTGACAGTGATACCCACAGTACTATATGTAAAGTAGATATGTTTTAATTCATCTACTTTGTGACATAAACATTTAAAACAGTACTTTGCCTAAAGTAAGTGCTGTATAAAATGTTCTATAGTTCCTAAGCACTTAATTAATGATAAATTCTAGATTATTGTCTTTAGTTATTTTGCTAGATAATTCTCAGATAATTCTCAGATTCAGACTTTATTGAGGGATCACCAATTTTAAGACTTCTCAGCATTCCCTTCTAAAAATAATAGTATCACCATTACCAGGTACATTTTTTCACTAGTTTTTTGATACCTCATATGCCTGGGCAACTGCTTGATACTCAAAATTTACATGCTAAGCACCTTAAAACCTATGTCCAAAATGTACAAGATGCTAAACATTTGTTTTATTTGTTTTGGCCACATCCGGCAGTGTTCAGGACTTCTTGCTCTGTGCTCAGGAATCCCTCGCAACAGGCTTCTACTTTATAGAGTGCCAGTGATGAAAAGGTTAATTGCATTCAAGGCAAGAGCCTTCCCCGCTATACTATCTCTCTGGCCTGATAAAATGATTTGTTTTGAAAGATAAAGTGAATAATTCCGTGGTTAATATTGTTATTTGGGAAGCTGAATAGTTTCCTGAAGGCTATTTTGTGACCTGTGTTAGCTTTTTCCCCCTCTGGATTCCTAGATAACTGTAATAGCTCTTATATATTACCTTATATAAGTGGTCTTAGTCCTAGCTGATGTCACTAGTTAGATATCTGATAATATTTGAACAGTTTTGGTTGTTAGAATTGAAGAAGAATTTTTGGCATCTATTAATCACAAAACACAGATGGGGCATAATTGCTATCAATGTGTAGGCAGCTTTTAAGTATAAGAAAGTGTGAGGATACTCCCAATTGTCAATCTGTGTAAACATGTCAATAATGAAGAACGCTATCATAGCCACGGAGAGAATACATCATTGGAGCAATCTTTAGCACTCCTTCTTGAATACTACTAGTTTCAGTTTCCTGCTGTTTTCACCTCGAAGACCAAACAATATTTTTTGATTTTTGTTTATTTGCCTTGGGAATTTATTCTTCAAAGACTAGAAACATGAATAATCCAATGTCATATATGTTGAAAAACTGGAAGCAGCAGCATTGGAGTCTAAGGAATGAAGGTGAACTTTCCAAATAGTCCAAGAGTCCATTCCTGACTCCTAATCAAAGAAACCCATAATTTCTTGGTGATTCACACATTTCCTTATAGCACAAAGACCCAAATGTTACCAGTGGTAGCCTTCACACTTAATTTTTTGCATTTTTCTTATTCTTTCCCTATCCCCTTCCACCATGACCTACACTCTCAGGTAATTGATGTTGCCCCCAATCTCTCAGTCTCTGCTTTTGGATGATGCCAAAAGCACTCTGTCTTTCTTTGGAAAAAAAATTAGTTATGACTCCCAGAATTGGTGGGAAAAGGTTTCAAATCCATGGTTGGGGTATTGGAAATAAAATGGTGAAATACAGTATTCAAATCTGAATGGGTTGTGGAGGGTCACTTTCATTATTTTCAGTTGTTTTTATGATAGAGTCATAAGAAATGAGGCTTCATGTATCTTGGGTATTGAGAGACAGTCCTGCAACAATTAGTAATTTAGAGGGTAGCATCTGTCATACTTGCTTACTTCTTATCTTACTTTTCTTAGACTTGGGTAGAGTATGAGATAGGAGAGTAGGAAATAGAATGAGCTATTATAATAATCGGGAAATAGGAGATGAGAAAATCGGTATTCATTTATGGTATCTCTTCCTGTTCAGATGTCATAAATGCTCTTTAAATCACTGCATAAATTTATAGACTCTGCCATTCAGTTGCAAACATTAATGAAATCCTATTGAAGGCATCATATTGTGAAAAAAAGATGCTGGGAAATGAGGAAGACATATTAAGTCTTCTAGATTGAGACAGAATTCACACTTAAAGTTATGTGCTATAAATTTATGCACAGTTTTTTCTGAAGGTTGAGTTGTCTTAGCAGGTGAAGTTAGCTGGGGACCTTGCAATATCATGATCTTGACATCCAAAAGCTTTCAACATTCAACACAATCAGTCATGTAAGTGCCTACATGCAATATCATTCTGCCTATATTTCTTCATGCATTATATATAGGCTAAAAGAGGTTGCTCTAAATAGTAGGTTCATAGAAAGGACAGATTGAACATTTGAACTCTGAAAAAGAAACAAAATGAGAGAGCAAGACAGACAGAGAGAGACCATTTGTCATATTTCTTTCTGATTTCACATCACCTTCTAATGCAGGCAACTGCAGAAGCAATGTTAGAACAACGTTAAAACCCAATAAGCCTTTTCTCTTGGTTCCTGTCTGACAAGTCTTCTGCAACACAGAATGCCACAAGGCTGAATGATGGATTTCTTAAAAAAAAAAAAAAAAAAGGTCAAATTGGCTTTTGTGTGATTTAGTTAAGACTGATTGTAATTAAATTGTTTATATTGATCTTTTAAGAATGTGATGAGATTCATGGTTTACAATTGTACCCATAGTAATGGTCTAGTCGTATCACGTCAGTTCCCCACACCCACCACCACATTTTCAATATCCCTCCACAGACCTGTCTCTATGTTCATTCTCATCCATGTCCCATGTTATGGTAGGCTCAGTTCTAGTGACAACATTTTAGTTTTCTCTTGATAAGTGAGCTGAAACTGATCTTCTTACTGATACAAACTTGTAGAGGGTTGGGTGAAAGAAGAGTAGCATAAATAAGTATATTTCTGTCTTCCCCCCCTATTTCCAGATTATTTTGAAGGATCTTGGTGTCAAAAAAAAATTACTTCGTCTCTCTCTCTGTGTTTTATTTTTGGTCCCACCCAAATGTGCTCAGGGATCACTCTTGGTAGGGTTTTGGGCACCATAATTGTGTCTGGGATTAAACTTAGGTTGGCACCACACATGGGCGGCACCTTATGCACCAAGGCACTTGATCACTTGATATCCCGTTATTCATCGATTTGCTCGAGCAGGCACCAGTAATGTTTCCATTTGACCCTATCACGTGCCAGTGTAGCCCAATGGCATCTGTAGAGAGCTTCGAGCTGTTTGTTTAGGGTCCTGATAAGGAAGTCTGACCATCTTGCAGGTGGGCGGCCACGCTATCTTTTGGCGTCCCGTGGGTTCCAAAGGTAACGGCTCTAGTCCAGCCCTCGTCTCCAGATCGCATTATATGACCAGCCCATCTGATTTTCGATGTTCTGGCAGATGAGACAGCGTCCTTGATTTTAGAATAGTGACAGAGGTCGAACTCCGGATTCCCTCTCTCACTTGAGTGAGGCGTGATATTCCAAGCATGGCTCTTACTTAGTACTATTACTAAGTACTATTAGATACTATTACTTAGTGCTATTACTATTACTAAGTACTTAGTACTATTACTATTTTTATTATTATTACTACTATTATATATTACTATTGCTATTGATATGTTACTATTACTAGTACACCAAGTACTATTACTCAGGCCCATTTTTAATACCCCTTAGCATTTGAATTTTATGATAAAAAAGTAACTCCACCTTCTGAGTTACAGGGTATAAGAAGCACACATTTGAAAGTACTGAAAATAAATGTACCTCTATTTTCTCCTCAAGTAAAAATGTATAATTTGTAGACTGATTAACATAGCTAGGATTGAATTGACTTTTGATGATAAAGATAATGTTTAGGAAGTGAGTACAGAGATCATACAAATGCATGGTGGAAGTGGAAGTGGGGAAGAAACTTAGTAGGTAGCTAAGGGTGGGTAGGTAATTCAGGGAGGGAATAGAATAGATAGTGGATATGGAGTCCCAGCACCATTGAATCAGGACCCAGTAGATTGCAAGTAAACTTAGTAAAATTCATAATTATATCAATTAAAACCACCCTTTGTATACTCTTATGGAAATATGAAAAGTTATAAATGTGATAAGCATAACATCTTATACTAAATATTATTTAAATTACAATATTAAGAAATATTTATTTCCTCACTTATTTCAGCCTCAGTGTATTTGCTGTGATATTGATATGGTATCTATCTCAAGGTACCTAGTCTTATAAATATTTATCTAGAATAGCACGTAAACTTCTGTAGAACTTGTTGAGATGGACATAGCTTTAAAACTATATGTGAGACAGTGAGAAGGCAAAATGCTCATTGTTTGGGAGGAACATGTTTAATAAGTATTTTTCCTGGTTTTATATTTTAATTTCCTGGCTTTACAAGGTTATTGTGAATCTACACTTTAATGCAATTAAAGTTTTTAAAAGGAAGAAGTAGTTATAAGATGCAAAGTGAACAAGCTAAACATTCATCAAACAGCATTCTGACTTTAAATAGCTTGTGTATTTGATCCTAGCAGTAAAAATATGAAACTGAACTTATAATGAAAAATGTAGCTATGTAAAAGTACAAATTCTTTAATTATTTGTATTAGGCAGAGACTTTTAGGTGGGAGCGTAAACTGAGCATTGCAATGTGTCTCCCCCAAAACTAAAGAAAAAAAAAGAAAAGAAAAGAAAAAAAGAACTGAGCTGGAATGAGATTTCAGTTATTATTTGTATTGGTTGCACTCTAAAAAATAAAGGAGAACACGTTAAATGTCACTGAAAATGCATGAGATGAAGAAACTATTGATTACACATAATTTTATGTTACTAGGGTATAATAAATGGATAGACATTGAATGATCTCTATCATACATGAACTACAAAGAACATAGCAAGGGGATAACATATGGCAAAAGGTAATAGAGCATATAGGGCATAGAACTAATCTACAGAAGTGAGCTTACCATTATGCGTGATGCAGAGGAAAGTTGATGAGTAGGGTGCATTCTGGTGATGGTGTGGTCTTGAACATTGTATGCATGAAACCATATCATTAACAATATTGTAAATCACGGTGCCTAAAATTTAAAATAATCTATAATTTAAAGAGCTTAAAATGATGGGTCAATTCTATTCTAATTCATGCCTATATTGATTTTTAATTATATACAACTGAAACATAAAAAAAGTAATGCTACTGAATCACTTGTCACTAGTCATTCCGTTTTCAATTTGCTCGAGCAGGCACCAGTAACAACTCCATACGTCCTGTCACATGCTAGTGTAGCCCAAGGGCGTCTGCTTGCTACAGGAATATAAAGAGCCTCAAACCATTCCATCAGATAATGGGAATGAGGTCTATAATTAGTACTTTAGTACTGGTTCTTGGCATATCAAATATGACATGGGTAGCAGCCAGGCTCTGCCATGAGGGTGGGATACTCTTATAGTGGCCTCTAATCTTGTGCATTTATTGATAAACCAAGCAGGGCTTATGATCAGCGATTCTGCTGGGTAGAACTCTGATGAGTGGGGAGTAGGATGTGAAAAATGGCGGCCCCTCATGTTGTGGGGGGTTCCTCTAGCTTCTTGCAAGGCTCTGCTTGGGTGGCAGGCCAGAAAAGAACATGCCATCCCTCCCGGGTACCTCGTGATCAGCTGGGCACAGGGAAAGCCTGTAGCAGCTCTGCCCAGTTTAGTATTTTTAGTTTATTAAGTGCTACTTAGTAAACATAAATTTAAAATAGTTAAAGCAATTTTATTTGGGTTAATAGCTATAAAAATTGTATTGGGAGGGGCTGAAGTGATAGTACAGTGGGTAGGGCATTTGCCTTGCATGTGTTCCATCTGGGTTTGATCTCTGGCATCCCATATGATCTCCTGAGCACTGCCGGGAGTAATCCCTGTTAGCAGCCAGGAGTAACCCCTGAGAATTACCAGGCGTGACCCAATTAAAAAAAATGTATTGAGAAATGGATATTCCACAGCTCGCAGTGCTCAGGGATTACTCCTGGTTCTATGCTTAAGAACCACACCTAGTGGGGATCAGGGTGGTGCTGGCGATCAAACCTAACCTGGCTGCATGCAAATTTAGTGTCTTCTGACTATATTATCTCTCCACAATTTTCTATGGAGTGCTAAAAACTCAGAAATTTTGAAGAATCACCCCATACTTGCTTGTTATGGACCACCACAGAATCTGTACTTGTTTGTGCCAGAGTCAATTCAAATGCATAATCCAGGCAAAGTTGACAAATGATATCCTTTTGTAAGTTTATGTTCTCACATAGAAAACAGCCCTGCATTATATGCTCCCTGTCAGGGAAGTAAAGGGCATTTATTAGTACAATCACAGATAGTTAATTTTGACGATTCTTGGAGCATTCTTGATTTTATGAGCTCATCTAATGAATTTATAGTTATGCATTTTTTGGGTTTTCTTTCTTTCCTTCCTAGGTGCTCATATACTATTATTATCATGATCATGATGATGATGATGATTATTATTATTATTAAAATTTTATTGCTTGTTGGTCACACCTGGCAATTCTTAGGTTGACTCCTGGTTCTGCACTCAGAAACTACTCCTGGCAGTACACCGGGACCATAGTGCCAGGGATTGAATCTGAGTTGGATGAGGACAAAGAAAGTGTCCTACCTGTTATGCTAGTACTGCAGAGCCAGGATTACTCTTGAAAAGTCGTCATTTTCAGGGTCTATCTTAGAAACAAATTAATCTTCTTAGTTGCTTCTTTGTGTCCATCTACAGCTTTCTTTTATAGTTTCCAGTGTTGCTAATATAGAATGCTAATACAGAAATAGATGTCATAAAACTAAGACTGCTGTACTGTTTGAAATAGAATCTGAGGCAATTGTCTATGTAAATAGTGCTGCGGCTCCCTGCTGTCCGGTGTGCCATGGCGCACTCGGTGAGTGGAAAGCGATGGAGAACCTCTGGAGCAAGGACTTCCCGGGCTACCTCATGTAAATAGCAAATCTTAAATAGTTTTTATTCTTTCTTGAGTGCCTCTCAAGTAGGATTCAGGAGGTTGAAGGCCCCTCCCAGTGACACTCAACCAACTCTTCCAGCTTCTCATTGCTAGGGTCCAGGATGTGGCTTCTCAGGACCTGCACCACTGAGAACTTTCCAGAACCTGGTAGTTTGTCAGAAGCTTCCAGGTTTATAGCTGATGATACTCTAGAGGTCCTGTGCTGCCAGAGATAGAATATGTATCAGATGCAAATAAAGACTAACATATCCTGAAGTAAGCTCTGAGCATCTCAGGGTGTGGCCCGCATTAAAACCAAACAAATCCTACATTTTTATTTATAATAAAATTTAAGTAACTATTATCAAGTCGAAGGAGAAATTATTTTTTTGTAAATTGATACCTATGGCTAAGTACTTTGTAATGGTATATCTAGGAAAGTCATAATCATTGAATACTCATGTCTCATATATTATTTTGAAATAATTACGTGTATAATAAATTTTAACTTAGGGCAGTATACTTTTTGCTTTTAATTATATGATATATCATATAATCATATATATGTTATCTCATTTTGGACTTCTATGCCTTTTAGAACTCTTGGATAATTCATTATTTTAGAACCATTTATGTGTATGCACCTAGTCATTGCCCAATCACATCCTTTGCCATTTTACTCTATTAGATTCCTTATTATGCTACGATTTATTCATGAGTTATAAAATACTTTAGATAATGTTGTATATTACAAATACCCTTCACTAGATCTTATTTGTCTTTTTCATCTGTATTGCACTTGTTTGCATATAAAGGGAGTTTCATGCAATCATTTTAGGCAAGAAAGAACAACTTTCAGAATTTGGGATAACATTGATTAAAAAAGTATATGAATAAAGTGTGAAAAGCATGTTATAAATGTTTTGAGTCCTGACTCAATGCATGGTTAAATCTTGTCCTTAGAATGTATATATTTGGTATATAGATATTTCTGTTGGAATTTAATGAAGTGAGGTTTTCTTTTATTGCAACTCATTGCTAAAATAAGTGAAATAATAATGTATAGAATTTTATTTGCATTATTTATCAACAAGTTGGAAATATTACACCATTGTTAAATTAAAATCCAATAAGCTTTCATGTTCATCACTACAGAATCTGGTGACTTTTCTCTCCATAATATTCCAGATCTCCACTACATTTCCAACCATGTTTTTCACTTCCCTTAAATATAGGCAACTTTTGAGTGTAGGTCTTTGTGAGATAGAAAAAACTTCTCCCTTAGGGATATTGAAAGGAAAATAATGAATAAGTTCCATAGTTACCCACACTGAAGGACATTTTCCACAAGTTGAACCTTCAGAATTGGATAATAGGTTTTAGGTCTAATTAAGAGAATGACACATCAGATCCATTGAAAAATATAATTCATTCCAGAAAAAAAAATCCCTGCTCCATTGGAGCCCAGACTTAATGCTCCTTGGATGGTCAACGACATTATTCCATTTTTTTATTCCTCTCTTAGATCCTAGTACTTTGTTCTTTTGTTGTCTTGATTCTGTACATATTAATTATAATTATAACCCTGTAGTCCCTGTTGATGAAATATTGAGAAAATCCCCATTCTATTCATGTTCCTGTCTGTTTCTATTTTTTACTCCCCCTTCCTGCCCCTCAAGGTGTTGCAGGTGTGGCTGCAGTTCCTGGCTCTGTTGGCAGGTGGCAGACAGGAGACAGGCTTGTCTACACCCAGGGATCTGCCCTATGGGCCCCTGGATAGTTGATGGTCTGACATAGAAAAAGACTGGCCCTCTGGGATGAACCTAGAGCCATGGCAGACCCTGGCAAGCTACCTGTGGTGTATTCGATATGCCAAAAACAGTAACTATAATGGACCTCATTCCCAATGAATGGAGACATTACTTGCACCAGCTCGAGTAAATCGGTGGACAACTAACGGGAAGACAAGTGATACAAGTAATACTCCCCCATTAGAGTAGATAAGATTTCCAAAATCATTTTCATACCTACTCAGTATTTACAGTTCTTCCTCCTGTCAGTACCCTAGACAGTGTACTTGAGTCTCCAAATCTCCAATGAAAGTGTTCTTCACAATAGATACGCTGTTCTCATCTTATCAAGTCTCTTCAACACCTCCTCTATGATGAGTGTTCCTGTCCTCTCTCTCGAACTACGGTGCACTATGCTTCTGCCTGCCTGTCATTTTATTATTTCATTGTTTTCTTGACAATCTCTAAGAATTGTGTGGAGTCCTTACTTATTCACATCCTGTGATGGTCATTTGTTTCAGTATTTCTAACCGGTAGCTGCAAGGTATTGATTCCTCTTTCATCAAAATTTTAATAAGCAGTTGAGATTTTTCCATTAGATTATATTTACATACTTCAAATTAATCTGCTGTTTACTTTCATTTTGGGGATTCAAGGCCATTTCAAAATATTTTTTCTGAGAACATTTATTATGTTAAAACATTTGCTGTAAACTCTTCCTCTATCCCCTTCTCTCTCCCCCTGCCCCCATGGGTTCCATGCAAGGAACTAAACCCAGGGTCTAAAGAGCACTATTCTCTATAATTGAGTCAAATGTCAAATCCCTTGTTCTTCTGCCTCTTTTTACTTATTTTCGAGCAAATCGATGATGAACGGGAAGAGCGGTGACGGTGATTTTTTTTATTGATTGAAATTTTTTTTTTTTTCTGGGTCACACCTAGTGATGTTCAGGAGGCTACTTAGGTCTCTTTGCTCAGAAAATGCTCTTAGAGGTGTTTGGGGACCATATATGAGATGCCAATGATTGACCGGTCAGCAGCGTGCAAGGCAAATGCCCTACCCACTGTGCTATCATTCTGGCCCCTTTCTTTTTTAATTTTTGTATTATTTTTTCTTCTGCATCTTTTCAGTGTTGCCATAGGTACTCAGTGATATCAAAGCTAAAGTTCATCTTTGGTTTTTCCAAAAATGTCTTTATATTTGTAAATTTATTGACAACCCATTAGTGTTTTCATATAATAGACCTTAGCCCACTCTTTATTTTTAACAATCACTTCTATGGCCATATTTTCTTAACTCCACATCTAAGTGAGAAGCATAAATAACTTATATTTTAATGATGAACCTAACATGGTACATTTTCTTCATAACAATTAGACTAACATTTTTTTCTAACATGAGTCAAAAATATTCTCCAGTTTGCAAACTATAAGGGATTTACTGCACATTTAAGGAATATGTGAACACTTTTGTTGGTTTACTTTGTCCTCTTCATTTTTTTATAATTTTAGGTAACAACATTGTGTTAAAATTAAGTGAGGAAAAAGGAACACATTTAGAAAGAATATAGGTTTTTCCAAAAGAAGACAGGCAACCTTAAATAGAATGTCTGAGATATTGTGAAACAGTACAGTGGGTAAGGTGCTTGCCTACCCACACTGCCTAGGTTCAATCCCTGCAACTTGTATGGTTCCTCAAGCAATGCCAGGAATGAACCCTGAATGCAGAGCAATATTTAATCCCAGTCCTTTTCAAGCTCTTCCAGGAAATACAAGAAACAGAAACACTCCCAAACAGCTTCCATTATTTTTTTAAGGGAGAGAGGAGAGAGGAGGGTAGGTCATGGGAAGCACTTGGAAGTACTCAAGGTTTACTACTAACTCTATGGTCAGGGACCCTTGTAGTAGTGTTTGCAGGACCATATGTAGTTCCAGGGATGAAACCAGGGTTGGGGCTGGAGTGATAGCACAGTGGGTAGGGCATTTGCCTTGCATGCAGCCGACCAGGGTTTGATTCCCTGGCATCCCACATGGTCACCCAATCAACGCTGGGAGTAAATCCTGAGTGTAGAGTCAGGAGTAAACCCTGAGCATTACCGGGTGTGACCCAAACAGCAAAAATGAAAAAATAAAGAAACCTGGGTTGGTGACACACAATGCAAGTGTCTAAACCCTTATGCAATCGCTGGATAACTTTTCTTTTAAAATTGTAATATCATAGTTTACAATAGTATTGGATTTTACAGTAGCATTTTTACACTTGCGATGCTGCTGTGTATCCCCTCCATGTTGTGTCAATATTCACCGACCATTGTCCTAGATCCCCACATTAGCCTTTCACTTATCTACTCCTCAGCCCCCAGCTCCATTTGCTTTTTACATTTCCAGTTCTATCAATTACTTATCAAGATTTTTTCCATAGGGATTGTGTTATTCCAGTCTTTGTTTCTATAACTGCACATATGAGTAATATCATTTACTGATAGTCTTATTCCTTCTGAGTCATTTCACTTAAAGTGCTACACTCCAATTCTATACAAGTTTCAGTTACTGCTATTCATTATCTTTGTCATAGTTGAATAGTATTCCATTGTTATATATAGCACATATTATATATGCCGGAATTCTTTTGTCCACTCACTTGATGTTGAGCAATTGGCTTTTTTTCAGACCTTATCTGTGATGAATATACGTATGTTTATGTTCTTTCATATTGCTTTTATTTTTGGGTGTGTTTTCCGTTCTCATATGACAAGAGTTGCTACTTTAATGGCCATGGATTCTTTAACTTCAGATATTTTGCATTTAACCTAATCACTTTACATAGTTTTCGGTGTTATTAACCCTCCCTTCCATGCTCTTTGGTTACTATTCCTTCTCATTCTACAGGATTCATCTGACTCTCTAACCATATCACATTTGACTTTCTGGAAACCTCTCTCTCTAGCTGAACATAATGCACATTTATATCCTCTTCTTTTCAAGTGAATCAGAACTGTTGGCAACCAGTCTAGTATTATTCTTAATTTTAACTGCATCATCAATGCATCATAACTATTCATTGAATAATGAAATTATTCAACAAATAATTGACTGTGGCCTAAAATACAGGCTCAATAAATAGTAGCTATGAGTATCATATTATCATAAATTTCCTAAAAAACTATGACATAACATACAGTTTAGGACCATGATCTCAGTTGGTCATTCAAAGTTTTAAGTCCTTACATCACAGGATGAACACAATCAATCTCAGATGTTCTTTATATATATTTTTTTTTTGCTTCTCCAAAAGAGATTATTTTCTACTAATTTTGGAAGTTTGAATACACTAGCACACATAATTTTAAAAAACATGAACAAAGATGTTTAAACAGCAATCACAAAAAACAAGCTTGAAATAGGTTCCTCTGTAGGATGAGACTCTGACAAGCCCAGCTTGAGATCAGCTTTCTCTCTTGGGTGGAGCTCTGACGAGCTGTGGAGTCCGGATGATATAAAGGGTGCCAATAAGGTGCGGTGGTTCCTCTGGATTCTTTCAAGGCTCTGTATTGGGATGGGGGGCCGGGCGGAAGACACCCAAAAGACCCTGAACGAATGGTTTGAGGCTCTTCGTATTCCTGGAGCAAGCAGATGCCATTGGGCTGTACTGGCATGTAACAGGAACAAATGGAAACGTTATTGGCGCCTGCTTGAGCAAATCGACGAAAACACGATGTCAAGTGATCAACAACAAAATATAAATCAGTTACAAATGAAACAGAAGAGAATAAATAAAATGATAGCTAGACATGCTTTATGGAAGCTGTGAACCTACCCATCTCACTGGCTTTCTGGAAACCAGCTGCTATTAGTGGGGCCCCAGTGTTTTCAAGTAAGGAGAACTGGCTGATTCTCTCCAGTCAAGAGGCTAACTAGCAACTACAGAGACTTGGGTTTGTTTTCCTAAACTTTCCTGATTCCCTCAAATTTTTCCCTCAGGAAATTTTGCTAATATATTTCATACTATGATTAATTTGGCTATGATTTTCCTGACATCTGGCTCGTATTTAAGCTTCTACATTGGGGTATGTGTGTTTTCTTTTAATTACTCCAATTGCTCAAACAAGAAAGTGAACTTCAGAATTATGAAACATGATGATCTGATAAGAGGAAATTAGAATGCTTTTCAGCTCAAGGTTATTTTGGGTCTGCATCTGGTTTTGGATTTACATCTACATTTCAGTCACAAAATATATGAAGTTATAAGCTAACTTAAAGAATGTTTAAAAGTATGAAGAGCATTCCATGGATAGCCACACTTGAATTAGCACTTTAATTCCAAGACATTCTCACATTTATGGCTAAATAGGCCAAGAATTCATGATACCAGTTGCATCTTTATGCATAAACACAGGTTTAGAAAAGCAATATGCAGGATTCATGAAAACTCATTACAGAAAACAAATGTCACAGTTAGCAATTGTACTTGAGATGTATTGATATAAAATAAGGAAAGGACTGGTCAGGATATACTGAATCTTTGAACTCTTTGAGGAAGATGAGTATCCAAAGATGCTCATTGTACCTGGAAGTTCCAAGTATAAGACCTAAATTAATAAGACCTAAATTTTCAATATTATTCTTTATATTCACTGCGAATTTTGTGCTTTGTAAGGAATATTCCTTATGATTATTTAAATCAGAGATATATAGTAAAATATTTAGGCAAAATAGTGTTATAATTAATCAAGGAAAATATATTTTGTCTAAATATCTGTTAAGTACTACATGAATTTTCACTTTTTGATTTAATGCAAATGTCAATTCTTTGTGCTATTCATTTACTTTGAGTTTTGTCCTTTGGGGAAGAAACCCTAAGAATTTCTATAAAGTAATGGCATATCGAAGAGATACACATTATAAATATAGTTTAGTTATACTTAAAATATGATAGCCTTTACTTCTAATGGATTTTTAGGAATTGATAATTTGGCCAAAAATTATATATAAAATTGAACAGAGTCCTTGGAACTGGAGATATAGTACAATGGATAGAATGCTTGCCTTGCAGACAGCTGGTGCAGAGTCTATTCCGGCAACTTCTATGGTCCCCTGAGCTCTCATGGAGCACCCCTGAGCACAGCAAGGAGTAAATCCTGAGCACACATGTCTTAATCCCCATACAGACAGGTGTGTACACTCCCTCCCCAATTAACCAAAACAAATAAAAATTAAATACAGTCTTGTTTTGAGTAAAAGTCATTTTAACTTTCAGACTAGGAAAGGACACAACTCATGAAATACCAGAGAACAAAGCATTAACTGAGCAATAATAGAGAGGGTGGAGAGTTTTCCTTGCATGTGGCCAGCTTAGATTCTAGTCCAAGCATCCCACATGATTCTCTGAGCATTGCCAGTAGTTACATTCCTTAGTGCAATCAGGAGTACTCAGGAAAGTACCCCTGTAAAAGTACTCCTGGAAAGTACTTTCTGATGAGTGGCCCCAAAACAAACAAAAAATAACAAACAGAAAAACCCTTCTAACTGAGCATTAAAATATGAAGACTAAAATTTAGGAGTATATTTTTTCTTATTCTCATATTAAGTCATATGGAGTAATAATAGTAAAAAGACTGAGCAAATGTATTCTGAATGTATATATATAGATATATATGTATAACCACCATATTATATGTATATATATAAAACCACCATGAAGCTTTATAAAACCAAAACATGGAATTACCTAATGAAACCCAAGAGCAATGCACGCTGCAGTGATGTTTCAGATCACAGAGAAAGCGGAATTCTTCTTGAAAAGTAATGTTGAGGCAGCAGATTGATTTTTAGTATTTTTTTTGCTTATAATGGAATTCTCTTTTTTTCTGCATATGCTTATCACTGAAATGAATGAAGTTTAGAAGGTTTCTAAACTTAAGAAAATAATTGAGAATAGTTTTTATCTAGATCAAGGAAATAAAATGACTTTTAAATATTGAGCACTAGATAGCAGCTGACATTTACTGTGATGGATTGCAAATCAGACCAGGTCTTTTTTTTTAAAATCTATCCTAAAATTTTTATCTTAAAACAATATGCAAATCTTACTAGGGACTTATTATTGTAACTGTTAAAATAATAAATATGCTGGTGTGAACTCATTTAAACAACTATAATTTGTGTGGATCACTGATCTCACAGTTAGTTCTGCTCCCTGGAAACCCACTTTCTCTACCTAATTCAAATCTTTGTGTCTTTCTTCAGCCTGTCACAATGAACAGAAAACTAACATTTCTGAAAGTAGCATTGACTTTGAGTCTGATCTTATTCAATAAAGACATAAGAACCATTATTATGAGTAGTGCTTCCATCAAGGAATCAGATTCATCGAATTTTTAGTATTTAGAACAAATGATTTAAAGTAATCAACACATTTAGAAAAGATAGAATAGGAGGCACAGTAAGTGGTGTCCTTTATGTTGGAGGTGGTAATTTCACCTTAAAGAATAATTAGCTGTAACTTCTATGCCACTATATATTTTTCCCTATATTTTGGTTTTTGAAGGAAAACATTTTGAGAACATAAATCTTAGTGTTCTCCTTGTGGATGTAAACTCACCAGAGCATTTACTGACATATTTTTGTTTTAAAATCAAACCCAATTCTACTAAGGCATTACTTCTGACTCTGAGCTCAAGAATAACTCCAGGTGGGGGTTGGGGAATCCACATGGAGTGTTGGGGATTGATCATGGGTCAACTGCATTCAAGGCAAGCAACTAACCCACTGTACAATCTCTCCATTCTCCACCTGTACATGTTAATACTATTTCTGTAAAACAGATCACTGTTAGCAAGTAAATGCTCTTTTCCAGTTTCACACATTATCCCTAAAAACAATGTTGTCATACTACTTTAAACTACACAGCTTTGATAGTGTTTGCAAGTAGTCCATTGGCTCTTTGAAAGTAGAGACAAAACTATTTTTACTTTTCATTTATTTTTTAAAATATCTATTGCAATGCATTGCACCCAGTAAATGGGAGGTATACGACACATACTTAAATAAATTAATAAATTTAATAAACAAAAGAAACAATGGAAACAAGATTGTATCTATATAAATATAGCTTAGATTTTGAAGAATATAAAATACTTGAAAAATATCATTTGGTAGGATTTGTGCTTTTTATTTGTGCTATTTTGTGTTGATTTTTTTGCATTCTCGGCATGATTTTTTTAAAGCATAAGTTCTTGGCATTTATCCTGGTTTATGATTTAAGTAACAAATGTCTGAGTACCCAGATTCATTTGTATGTATTGTGTAAATCTATATTTAGTATCGTAAAATCTAATGAAATCTCAAATTACAGATCATAAGAAATAGCTTATTTTTAAATACTGAAAGTAAATCATTAAGCTAAGTGCTTTAATTATTTTTCTTTAAAATGGATGATTTTTATTATATCTGACACTATTAAGAAAAATTAATTCTTTGGAGGACTGAAATATGAAAAAATGCTGCACATTTTAAGTGCCTTTTCTTTGGGTAAAGATTTATATTATTTTAGTGTGGGACCACTTAGTGAGTGAGGAGGTTGTAAAAGATTTTTTGTGTGCACATTAAAATTTTACATACTCTATATTCTTAATATTTTACACTATATATCATATGTATTTCTTGAAAATGCAGAGTTCCTCAGAATATGAATACTAATACTGAAAATTTCCATTTGTATATATCTCATTTGTGACAAAAAGTCAGATGACTTTTCATGTAAATAAATAAGATATTTAAAAGAGATTAGTGGAATAATGTTTCTTAATGTGAACTATAATGAAACTAGAAAATTTGAATACGCCTAAATAATACCTATAAAAGTGTTTCTTTAATAGGTTATAATAGTAAATTCTTACTTTAAATTAATACACACACATAAAAAGTCATGAGAAACATTGTTGATTAAACATATACAGCCTTGAAAAAAATTTAAAGAAAGTATTACAACTAGGTGGGGTGGGGTTTCCTTTTGACTCAGGGAAGCTGTGTTCCTAGCTCATCCCATGTATGATCTTGGCTCCCCTGTATTTCACCTCCAACCAGAAAACTATAGACAATACTAAAAAGAATTTTTTGGTCCATGAACCATGTACTTTAAACATAGAGTATATGATTTGTATATACATGGACCTGGTTCAATTAACGGTGTCAGGCACTCATTCAGAAATGAAACAGAATAAATAAAGTAAAGGAAAGATAAACAGAACCAGACTGATTTTTAGTAGATGTTATTTTATCATCTCTTTTGTGAAGCTATACCCTTTCAGGCTCAGGGAAACTATGGGGACAAGATTAAACTCAAAGCCACATATATGAGACATACTCTCTGCTAACTGAACCCCACTCTTTACCCTAATTTGATTTTTCATATAAGATGTATTTGGATTCTCCACTCCAATAGTGATTGAAACAACAGTGAAAAATAAATAAATAAGACAAGATAGCTCCCACTGGATGTCAAAAGATTGTATGGCCGCCCTCCTACAAGATGGTCAGACTTCCTTGTCAAGACCCTGAAGGAACGGTTTGAGGCTCTTCATATTCCTG
This sequence comes from Cryptotis parvus, assembly GCA_021461705.1. Lineage (NCBI taxonomy): Eukaryota > Metazoa > Chordata > Mammalia > Eulipotyphla > Soricidae > Cryptotis > Cryptotis parvus. The sequence continues at coordinate 64,255 of JAJIBD010007539.1, read as the reverse complement.
AATCAACCAGATGCCATTGTGCTACATTGGCACGTGATAGGGTCCAATGGAAATGTTACTGGCGCCCGCTCGAGCAAATCGATGAATAACGGGATTCAAGTGATCAAGTGATCAAGATAGCTCAGGATTTAAGACTCTTGATATGTACGTGTCAACCCCCCCACCCCTCCCAAGCACTGCTGGCGCATCCCTTGAGACAGAGCCAGGTGTTTCCCCAAACACCTCCAGGAAAATAAGCAAAACAAAAAACAAACCTGACTCCTAAACTGGATGAAACTGTGGTGACTCACAGAGGAAAAATGGAAGAAAATCTGACAATTGTATTGATGGATCATTTTGGAAATAAAATGACACCAGTTTAGTATGAGTTTTGTTGCGTTTTTACACAAACAGGGGTGTTCAACTAAACTTTAAAAATTTCAAATTATAAACTAACAAAAATTTTAAAAGCCAGAAAGATTGTGTAGAAAAAATCATGCAAATGGAAAGTCTGAAAATTTAGTCTAAATATTGTTTATAGAAGTCTTGAGGGAAACTTTCTTACCCTGGAAATATACTGTAGGCAGTAAGCATTGATTTTTGTATTAGATTTCAAATTTATCATAATAGATGATTATGTTATTTTTACTTTTCCCTATGGATCCAAAGCAGAATAAATATTTTAAACTTATCAAATTTGATATATTTTCAAATAACTTACCATGCATTCAAATATATTTGGATTTTTCTTATATCACTTGAGCTTATATTATTTCAAAACATGAGTGCCTTAAAGCTTCATCGACAAATTTCTTTTACAGCTTAAAAAAAGCATTGAGAGAGAGAAATAGAGAGAGAGAGAAGGAGAGATAGAAAAAAAGGGAAAGAGAGAGAAGAGGAAAAGTATCTGCCTTAAAGGCAGACTGGGGGAAGGGATTGCAAATCTAGGACATTGGTGGTGGGAAATGTACCCTGGAGGATAGATGAGTGCTGCAACATTGTATAACTGAAACACAATCATGAACAGCTTTCTAAATGTCTTTCTCATGGTGTTATAATACAAAAATAAGAAATCACATTTATTTAATAAAAGGTGTTCTCCACAGTATTTGTATTATTCTTGTTACTCAATATGAATAAACATAGCCATTAACTATTGGGAAAGAAGATTTAGATGAAGTATTTTATTTGTAAAATTGAAGATGTTAAAAACATGCATGTGAAATTGCATTATAAAGATATATTCTAAAAGAGTATTGAATGTGGTAAAAAAGAAAAAGTAAATTTCAAGTTTATTTTTTGGATGTGGTAGGTCATTCTTGGCTCTATTTAGGGCTTATTCCTCATCTGCACTCAAGTAACTCTCCAGGCAGTGCTAGAGGGACCATGTGAGGTGCTAGGAGTTGAGTGTGGTAGGCCAAATGCATGCAAGAGCTTTTCCTCTCTGACTCTTAGAAAGCACACTTTAGTTTATTTTTATGTATTTATGTATTTATTCATTTATTTATTTTTTCTTTTTGGCCCACATCATGCAATGTTCAGGCGTTCTCCTGCCTCTGCACTCAGAAATACTCCTAGTGTTGCTCAGGGACCATATGGGATGCCAGGGATCAAACTCAGGTTGGCCGCATGCAAGGCAAATGCTCTCCATGCTGGACTATCACTCTGGCCCCAGAAACTACATTTTGAAATAAAAGATTAGACTGATATGCTATTCTTAAATTGGTAGACAATTGAATGATTTGACTGTGGAATGATATCGTTCTCTGAGATTCAATTTCTTAACTGGTGATATGTATAATATAAACCGTATCTACTGAAAATAGTTGCTAAATATATGGAAAGTATCAAGAGTACAGTTACAAGAGGCCGGAGCGATAGTCCAGTGGGTAGGTTTGCCTTGCAAGCAGCCAATCCGGGTTCAATCCTCCTCCTCATTCCATATGGTCCCCTGAGACCTCCAGGAGTAATTCATGAGCGAAGAGCCAGGAGTAACCCTTGACCGTCACCGGGTGTGACCAAAAAAGAAAAAAAAAAGTAGTTACATGCCCCATTTCTTCCATGTGTTAGCAACCCCAATGTGTTTTTTTTTCATTTCTCCCAACCTGTACAATACCCTATTGGTACTCAACTGAGAAAGAACCATATCTGACCAAATACAAATAGACATATGTACTTTAAAAAATTCACAAAAGTATCTAATTAAATAGGACAACTCAGTAACCAGTTATCTAATGGATGAAATTCTTAAAATAGTGTATTGTCATATTATAAATATATGGTAAAATTCTTCCTTGCCAATGCTACTATGGGAGCAATAGTACAGTGAATAGGGCATTTGCGTTGCACGCAGCCAACCTAGGTTCAAGTTCTGGCCTCCCATACTCCCTTGAGCACCAGCAGGAGTGATTCCTGAGTGCAGAACCAGGAGTGCAGAACCCTTATTATCACTGGGTGTGACCCAAAAAAAGATGCCCCCCAAAAAAACTAAATGGTCTAGATAATCATTAAAATAATTTAGTTTGGTGTGATATTTTTAAGAAGCAGATGTCTTGGTTTTAAATATATACAATATTTTATATATTTAAATATAATGTTTGTATATGTGAACATGATTGAAAGCTAATTTGGGAAATATACAATATTTAACATAATGTGGGGCTTTGTTTATCTTTAGGTCACACTTGGCAGTGCCTAGAGCTTACTCCTGGTTCTGACTCAGCTATCACCCCTAGTAGAACTAAGGAGACCATATAGGGTACTGGAAGTTGAATCTGGGTTGAATGCATGTTACACAAGTACCCTAGTTACTGTACTATTTGTCCACACAACAATATTATATATTTTCATATATTATTTCTTTTGGGTATTTTAATTTATGTACATCCATCAATCTTTTTGAGATTACTTGCTGGGAACAAAGTTTTAGGCCTATAGTCCCAAATTATAGGTATCTTTGGGAATCAATTATCCACAATGATTAAAACATGGAATTATGTGAAGCAAGGTGCAACACTTCCTTATATAAATTTCTCCTTTGTCTAGAGAAAGAGTAGTGGGTGTGGGATAATATATATATGAAAGTTTATAAAGAAATAAAAGTTTAAATTATGAAAATATAACAAAAAATAAATTTGAAAAATAAAATATAGTTATGATTTTTAATGCATATTACTAGAGTAATATTAGGTTTCTGATAACAAGGGGCCTGACACATCTCTTCCACTCCACCGTTTTCCCTGCATTAACATACGCCTCAGAGACCTGGGCCCTACGGAAAGCAGGATGAGAATGCTATTTGGGTCTCCCAGAGAGGAATCGAAAGAGCTATGCTTGGAATATCACGCCTCACTCAAGTGAGAGAAGGAATCCGGAGTTCTGACCTCTGTCAGCTTATCCAGAATCAGGGATGCTGTCTCGTTTGCCAAGGCATCGAAAATCAGATGGGCTGGACATGTAATGCGATTTGGAGACAACCGCTGGACTAGAGCCGTTACCGACTGGATCCCACAGGATGTCAAAAGATCACGTGGCCGCCCACCTACAAGATGGTCAGACTTCCTTGTCAAGACCCTGAAGTAATGGCTCTAGTCCAGCAGTCATCTCCAAATCACATTACATGTCCAGCCCATCTGATTTCCGATGCCTTGGCAAATGAGACAGCTTCCCTGACTCTGGAATAGCGACAGAGGTAAGAGCTCCGAATTCCTTCTTTCACTTGAGTGAGGCGTGATCTTCCAAGCATAGCTCTTTCAATTCCTCTTTGGGAGACCTGAATAGCGTTATCATCCTGCTTTCGAAGGGCCAGGTCTCTGAGGCGTATGTGAATGCAGGAAGAACGGTGGAGTCAAAGAGATATGCCTGGAGCCAAAGTTTCTTTGTCTTTTTAGCTATTTCTTCAATGCTTTTGAAGGCATTTCATGCCGCTCTCTTCCTTAGGTCACTCATCATGTTGACTTCTCGCCTTTGGTACACATAACTGCTGCATTCAGAGATGTCTGTTCCATTGAGAGTGAATGGGGCCTCTGGAACTAGTTCATTTTTCATGAACATAGTTTTGTTGAGATTCAACTCTAGACCTATCTTTCCACATCTCGGTCAAAGTCAGCCAGCATTTGTGCCATTTGGCTAATGATTGGTGTTATTAGAATGATGTCATCAGCGAAGCGGAGGTGGTGTACCATCTATCTTCACTCCCATTCCTTCCCATTCTAATTCACATGATGTTCTCAAGGGTCGCGCTGAAGAGTTTTGGTGAAATGGTATCACCCTGCTGAACCCCTCTTTTGAATTGTTCTGATATACAATTCAAGAAGAGGAAAACCCCAGACTCTAGGTTCCTATCTGGGCCCTGGCTACATGTAGGTTTAGAATTCTAGGCAAAGATGGCCACTACCATGTGCCAAGCCCCAACAGGGAAGAGAATGGAGAGGAGGAGAGCAGAGGCAAAGAGCAAAGAGGAAGAGGGGAGAAAAGGCACACAAAAGAGTGGGCTATGAATAGCCTACAACAATGGAAAGCTGTTAGGATCAATGCGCCTCAGATATGGTTCTGTGAAGACCTCACCTAGTCGCACTGAAATGTTAATATTGCCCCAGCCTAGGTCTGTCCTTGAAGTTTCCCTGCAGGCTCTATGCAGAGTGGGGGGGGGAAAGGCATGTATCTCTACCAATGGATATTCTACAGTCAGGTATATATTTTTCCAAGCCTTCACAAGATTCTTGTCTTTATTTCATAGTGTTTTGTATATTAGTCTTTTTTTTTCATGTTCACATATCATTTTTAATATTTAATATTCTTCAGTGAGATATACAATTACAAGGATGTTCAGAAGAGGTTCATATTTGGGTTTCAGTCATACAGAGATTCAGCCCCCATCCCTCCACCCAATTCCCACCAACAATGTCCCCGATTCCCTCCCTCAGCCCCTAGCCTGCCTCTATAGCAGGGTCTTTATCTGTTTCTCTTTCTCTCTTTCTCTCTTCCTTCCCTTCCACATTGTGGATTACAATACATACATTCAGAGGTTGTCATATGTATCATGTTGCCTGTATTTTTTTAAGTATTTTATTATACCACCATGAGATATACACATAAAAAGATATACAATTAAAAAAGTTCATGTTGGGGTTTTAGTCATACAGTGTTCCAGCACCCGTCCCTCCACCAGTGCCCATCTCCCACCACCAACATCCCCGGTTCCCTCCCCCTTCCCCACCTCCATGGCAGGTTCTTTATTTCTTTCCCTTTCTCTCTCGTTCTCTTTTCCTTCCCTTCCAGACTATGGATTATAGAACATCCATTAAAAGGTTGTCATGTGTATCCTTTTGCCTCTATTTAATGCTCAGTTCTAGGTTGGCATTAGTAGCCTCGACAATTATTAGCACCCTGTTCCATTTTCTGTCTTACCTAACCTCTCACTCCCACACGTTTGTGATAATTTCCACCTTTGACAAGACCTCCTGATATATGTTTCACTTGACCTTGGATATTGGTATCATAATATGTACATATATATTTATGCCATGCAAATAAATGCAGTCATTCTGTATCTGTCTCTCTCCTTCTGGCTAATTTCGCTCAACATAATCTTCTCCATGTCCATCCATTTATAGGCAAATTTTATAACTTCATTTTTCTTAACAGCTGCATAGTATTCCATTGTGTAGATGTACCAAAGCTTTTTATCCAGTCATCGATTTTCGGGCACTCTGGTTGCTTCCAGATTCTGGCTATTGTGAATAATGCTGCTATGAACATAAAAGTAGGGATGGTGTTTCCGCTGCATATTTTTAAAGAAACAGTGACTAAGATACAAAAGCAGTCCACAGAATGGGAAAGAATATTCACCCAATAGCCATCTGATAAGGGGTTAATATCCAGGATATATCAGGCACTGGTAGAACTTTACAAGAAGAAAACAAACAACCCCATCAAAAAATGGGGGAGAAGAAATGAACAGAAACTTCAGCAAGGGAAGAAATTCGAATGACCAAAAACATATGAAAAAAATGCTCATCATCACTAATCATCAGAGAGATGCAAATCAAAACAACAATGAGATACCACTTTACACCACAGAGACTGGCACATATTCAAAAGAGCAAGAACAACAAGTGCTGGCGTGGATGTGGGGAAAAGGGGACACTCATCCATTGTTGGTGGGAATGCCGGCTGGTACAGCCTTTCTGGAAAATATTAGTCTTTAGATTTATTGAGAGCCCGTCAAAGTGTAGCAGGTGTGGCTGTGGTGCCCAGTTGCATCAGCAGGTGTCAGACAGGAGACAGGCTTTTCTATATCCAGGGCTCTGCCCCTTGGGCCATGGATGGTTGACGGTCTGACATCGAAAAAGACTGGTCCCCCTGGGATGAACCCAGAGCCATGGCAGAGCCTGGCAAGCTACCCGGGTGTATTCAATATGCCAAAAAATAGTAACAATAATGGACCCCATTCCCAATGAATGAAGAATTTCTGGTGTCTGCTCAAGCAAATTGATGAAATACAGGAAGACAAGTGACAAGAGAGCCACACTTGCTTGCTTGCAGGCAAACAGCATTTCTCTCTGGTCTAATTATAACTACATTATTCTTAGAGACCCAACATAACCAGGTAAAATTACTGGTAAGATTTAGTTTCTTAGTGATTGTGGTAGCATGAGAGAAAATATTTATGCCAGCTAACAGAATACATGGTAAGATATTATGTCACATATTCACAAATCTAAACTCTTTTTCTGCCCCTATCTACAAAGTGGCCTGCAGGAGGTAACACCAGGTAAGATGCAGAGGCTCTGAGCAACAGTATACTGCAACAAGTTTAGTTAAAGACAGAATATAAATATTACTCTCTGTGGATAATGAAGGATTACGTGTACATAAACAGGCAAACCCGACTGAATATTCTAGTCCCTCTAACAGGGAATTATTCTTTTCCCCTAAGATTTGCTTTCTGCAAAACAGGCCAGCTAACTCAGTCTATAGATTTATTCTACTCAAAAAACTATGTCCCTTACTTTTAAGAATCTTGAGAACACACACTTACTTTCAGGAGAAAGTAGTAGTTTATCTTAAGACCTTGCTTTACCTGTAGTTTTAATCATTAACCTCCTAAACTCTCTTTCCTCAGAAAAAAATGAACACAATGTAGAGTTATAAATAATCTATGTGATAATCACTTTATATGAAGTCTTTGCGCTAGTTTCTGCAAAACAAAAATAACAATAATTGTTTTTGCTGGTTGCCATAAATATAAACAGTTTTTAAGCATTATTCTTCTACTTAAGGCGACAGTGCTAAACCTGGGAATATGTTCTCTGTAAATTTTAATAACATCAAAGCACTCAATTTCTCAGTCAATATTTTTACAAAGTGGAACTAAATAGTGGATTATAAAGAATCAGTGATTCTAAAAGGATATTAAAGGGTGGCCATATTGATTAATATGATTAATATATTGGATAAAATTATTAATTCACATTTGCTTTAATGGTGATACTCCCTAGAGCTCTGTACAGATTCAATGCAGTCCCTATAAGGATACCCATGACATTCTTCAAATAACTTGATTAAACACTCCTGAAATTTGTATGGAACAATAAACCCCCAAGGATAGCTAAAGCAATCCTCGGGAAAAAGAAGATGGGAGGCATCACCTTTCCCAACTTCAAACTGTACTACAAGGCAGTAGTAATTAAAACAGCATGGTATTGGAATACAAACAGACCTGTGGACCTATGGAATAAAATTGAGTATCCTGACACCCAACATCAAATAGATGATCATTCTTTGATAAAGGTGCAAAGAGTCTAAAATGGAGTAAGGAAACCCTCTTCAACAAGTGGTGTTGGGAAAACTGGGCAGCAGCATGTAAAAAAATGAATTTGGACCTGTGTCTAACACCATGCACAAAAAATCTGATCAAATTGGATTAAAGATCTCAATATCAGACTTGAATCCATAAATTACATTGAAGAAAATATAGGAAAAACCCTCCACGACATTGAAGCTAAAGGCATCTTCAAAGGTGAAACATCACTAACAAAGCAACTAGAAGAAAAGATAAACATATGGGACTACATGAAACTAAAAAGCTTCTGCACCTCAAAAGAAACAGTGACTAAGATACAAAAGCAGTCCACAGAATAGGAAAGAATATTCACCCAATACCCATCTGATAAGGGGTTAATATCCAGGATATATCAGGCACTGGTAGAACTTTACGAGAAGAAAACAAACAACCCCATCAAAAAATGGGGAGAAGAAATGAACAGAAACTTCAGCAAGGAAGATTTTCGAATGGCCAAAAAACATATGAAAAAATGCTCATCATCAGTAATCATCAGGGATATGCAAATCAAAACAACAATGAGATACCACTTTACACCACAGAGACTGGCACATATTCAACAGAGCAAGAACAACAAGTGCTGGCATGGATGTGGGGAAAAGGGGACACTCATCCATTGTTGGTGGGAATGCCGGCTGGTACAGCCTTTCTGGAAAACAATATGGACATTCTTCCAAAGACTAGAAATTGAACTCCCATTTGACCCAGTCATACCACTCCTGGGAATCTATTCTGGGAAACCAAGAATACACAGCAGAAACACCATCCCTACTTTTATGTTCATAGCAGCATTATTCACAATAGCCAGAATCTGGAAGCAACCAAAGTGCCCTAAAATCGATGACTGGATAAAGAGGCTTTGGTACATCTACACAATGGAATACTATGCAGCTGTTAGGAAAAAATGAAGTTATAAAATTTGCCTATAAACGAATGGACATGGAGAAGAATATATTGAGTGAAATTAGCCAGAAGGAGAGAGACAGATACAGAATGACTGTATTTATTTGCATAACATAAATATATATATGTACATATTATGATACCAATATCCAAGGTCAAGTGAAACATATATCAGGAGTTCTTGTCAAAGGTGGAAATTATCACAAACGTGTGGGAGTCAGAGACTATGTAAGACAGAAAATGGAACAGTGTGCTAACAATTGTCGAGGGTACTAATGCCAACCTAGAACTGAGCATTAAATAGAGGCAAAAAGATACACATGACAACCCTTTAATGTATGTTCTGTAATCCATAGTCTGGAAGGGAAGGAAAAGAGAACTAGAGAGAAAGGGAAAGAAATAAAGAACCTGCCATGGAGGAGGGCTGGGGAGGGGGAAGAGAACCAGGGATATTGGTGGTGGGAGATGGGCACTGGTGGAGGGAAGGTTGTTGGAACACTGTATGACCAAAACCCAAATATGAACTTTTTAATTGTATATCTTTGTAATTGTAAAAATAAAAAATTTTAAAAAGTAAAAAAAAATAAATGTCTTTATGCTCTGGTAGAAGGATGGATGCTGGAAAACTGACTGAAACTTAATCATGAACATCTTTGTAATTGTGTATCTCATGGTGATATAATAAATTTTTTTTAAAAAGAAGAAAAAATCTTTGTATTATAAGTTTGAGTTCATTTATTAATATGATATACTGCACATAATATTAAATATCTTGTTTTCTAATATGTATTCTATGAAATTATAACAAATATTAAAATTTATATTTAATACACCCCTTCACCTTGAAGTGTTGCAGGTGTGGCTGTGGTGCCTAGCTGTGTCGGCAGGTGGCAGACAAGAGATAGACTTGTCTACCCCCCAGGGCTCTGCCCTGTGGGCCCTGGGTGGTTCATGGCCTGACATAGAAAAAAGACTGGGACCCCTGGGATGAACCCAGAGCCTGGCAAGCTACCTGTGGTGTATTCAATATGCCAAAAACAGTAACAATAATGGACCTCATTTTCAATGAATGGAGATGTTACTGGTGCCTGCTCAAGCAAATTGATGAACAATGGGAAGACAAATGACAAGTGACAAGTGATCTAACACACATAATGCTTTTAACTAGAAAATAATATACATTAAAACAATACTCCTTAAAAAGTGAATAAAACTAAAAAATATAGTTTTTGTGGGCATTATAAGTCTATCCTACTATTCTAAAACATAGACATGATAAATAAAATACATTTTGAAAATTTAAATTTGCACAGGAGTAAATATATTTGAAGTTATGCATAAATTTATGAATAACACCATGAATCTAGGGACAAAGATTGGTGGAAAGCTGTTTTTATTTATTAAATTATCCTGTGTAACTCATTGCTAGTCAAGCAATAGATACCACAGGCATATAATGCTTAATAGAAAGATTTTAGAAATACAACCATGCACACTTTGGGATGTGAGACCTGAGTTGGAGTAAAAGAGGGTTGCAGGGCGGCATTGAGGTAGGGAGGGTCCCAGTGGGGAGTTTGTATATTCCTGGTCTCTTGATTCCCTTTGAAATTTCCTGGGCTTTAGACTAGGGATTAGGTGGATCTGGCGCAGATCAGACACACCTGAACTGGGGTGACACAGCTATACCACTCCTGCACTTCAATATTCATCGAAAACTATTCACCATAGCCAGGATCTGGAAACAACCTTAGTGCCCAAGACCAGAAGACTGGATGCAGAAATTATTGTGCATCTATGCAATGCAATGCTATACAGCTGTCAGGAAAAACATAGTCATGAAATTTGCCTACAAATGGATGGACATCGAGATCATCATGCTTAGTGAAATCAGTCATAAGGAAAAGGATAGATATATAAGGAACTGCATTCATCCAGTCAAATGTCATCCACCCAACTGCCCTTCTACCTGTATTACTATCTTAGCAGTTGGCTTGTATGTTTATTATTACTATGCAGGGCTTAAATCCAAAGAGCAGGCCATCAGGAAGGAAAGACTAGAACTTTCAAGTATGTATTGTGCTGCTGTCCACAGGATAAATTTCTTTTCAGAGAAGCCTTATTGCTCTTAAGACATATCACCTAATTTAATTAGACTCATCATAATTTTATGAAATATTTATTTTAAATCTATTAATTTTATGCTTTAATTACATCAACAAAATGCTCTCCCAGTAAGAATCTTTCCTTGTCAAGACCCTGAAGGAACGGTTTGAGGCTCTTCATATTCCTGAATCAACCAGATGCCTTTGGGCTACATTGGCAAATGATAGGGTCCAATGGAAATGTTACTGGCTCCCGCCCGAGCAAATTATGAATAATGGGATTCAAGTGATCAAGTCATTAAGTAAGAATCTATAGATTAATGAAAATATAGATTATTATGTTAGGAAAACTTACCTAAACAAGTTGATACATGAAAAATAAGCATAGTATGCTACGTTTAAAAGATTATCTCCGGGTATATCTCAAATATCTATGGGCAGGTGCCCACACCATGTTGGCAGATACACCAGGCAGAGCTGCTACCAGTTCTCCCCGATGCACTCCTTGTATTCCAATGACTATGAGGGGTCAGGGATGGAGAGCGACTTCTGGCTTGAGCCCAACATCCCAATAGAGCCTCAGAAAACCCAGAGGAACCCCCCACATCATGCTGGCAGCAATTTTCATCATCAGACTCCACAGTTCGTCAGAGCTCCACCCAAGAGACTAAGCCAATCTCAAACCTGGTTTATCAGAGACCCACCCTACAGAGACCCACCCTACAGAAGAAAGAATTTCAAGCCCAGGGAATGCTTGAACCACAGATGGAGATATATCAGGCAGAGCTGCTACCAGCTCTCCCCTTTGCGGTCCTGATACTTATCTCTAAATTACTAAGAATATTCTACCACCCCTCCTCAGAGAGCCCGGCAAGCTACTGAGAGTATATTGCCTGCATGGAAGAGCTTGGAAAGCTGTCCAACACATATTCGATATGCCAAAACCAGTCAGTCAAAACAATGTTCATTCCCTAACCCTGAAAGAGCCCTAAATACAGCAGCACTAAGAAGGATGAGCAAGGAGAGGCTGATAAAATCTCAGGGCCAAACTAGGCTGCCAAAACAAAGGACTAAAATATCTGTCTGTACTTTCAATGCATGTACACTGGCATCAGTAGCATATATCGAGAACCTGATGGTGCAAGTGCAAAAGATCAAGTACGACATGATTGGTTTGACCTAAAAGGAGAAGGTGTTAATTGCAACACACCTTTTTGACACTTGAGAAGGGGAGAAATACTGGCCAATGCAACAGAAGCCAGGAAAAGCATTTGCAATGACCTCCTGTCCTTCTCCAACTATAAGACCAAGATGACTGCCCCCGACATCCTGATGGATCTATCCATCAACATCCAAGAGCATTCAAGAAATAGCTAAAAGACAAAGAACCTCTGGCTCCAGGCACATCTCTTTGACTCCATCATTTTACCTTCACTAACATTTAGTAGGGCCTCAGACTACTGGGCCCTACTAAAGAAGGATGAGAATGCTATTCTGGTCTCCCAAAGAGGAATTGAAAGAACTATTCTTGGAATATTAAGCCTCACTCAAGTGATAGAGGGAATCTAGAGTTCCAACCTCCATAGATGATTGAGAGTTGTGGATGCTGTCTCGTTTGCCAAGGCATCGGAAATCAAATGGGCTGGACATGTAATGAGATTTGGAGACGACCTCTGGAATAGACCCGTTTCTGACTGGATCCCACGGGGACATCAAAAGATCACGTGGCCGCCCACCTATAAGATGGTCAGACTTCTTCATCAAAACTCTGAATGAATGGTTTGAGGCTCTTCGTATTCCTGGATAAGCAGATGCCATTGTGCTACACTGGCACGTGATAGGGTCAACTGGAAACATTACTGGCACCTGCTCGAGCAAATCAATGAATAACAGGATGTCAAGTGATATAGTGATCAAGTAATCTCATATACAGTGTCTTCGAATTCAGAGAAAACATATTAAGACCATAGCAAATTTCTTGGATATACTGTGGCAAGAACATGCAAAAGTTATGCCTGCAATAACAAATTGCTCTTCATTTTCTTGTTAAACTTTTTATTTTAATGAAATTGTTGGGGGAAAACACAAAAGTTTGTGCTGTGTTCTTTTTTGACACTTAACTTATATAAAAACAAGACATATGGTATGTAGAAACAAGGGCTAGGAGGACTGGCCTATGGTCAGAAACTTGCCACAAGTGGTGGTGCGAGAGTGCAGTTATCTAGGAAATGACCACTACAAGAAGGATAGTTTTAAATGATCGCTCTGGACAAGAACTGAGTGCTGAAAGGTGAGAAAGGGACTAACATGATAACTTTTAGTACCTATTGTGCAAACCATATGCCAGAACGAGAGGCAGAGACAGAGACAGAGGAAAGAAAATGTCTGCATAGAGGAAGGTGGGGTGTTAGGGGGCAGTGCAGAGGGTAGCTGGAGGGTATCTAGGGGCATTGGTGGTGGGAATGTATACTGGTAAAGGAAGGGTGTTGGGACATTGTTTGACTGAAACCCAGTAACCAACAACTTTCTGTGTATCTCATGGTGATTCAATTAAAAAAAGAAAAAGAAAGGAAAAAATATGAGAAGTAAAGAATAATAGGGGTGTGTCATATCCTCAGGTACATAGGTGCTATAACTCAGAGTCAGCACGAGATTCAAACACAACAACCAAACTTTAAAATGTGCCTGTTAAAGAAGAAGGCTGTGGGTAGAAGAGTTGTTGGGAACCAGGGAACCCTGCTGGGAAGTTCGCACTTGCTGCTGGGATTGGTTCTGGAATATAACGTACCTAAAACTACAGATAACTTTGGAAGTCACAAGAAAAAAAGAAGAAATAAAGAATATTTTTAAAGAGAAATAAGTGAACAAGAATAAAATGTAAAATTAAGAAAAAGAAAATACTGTAAAACATAAAAAATAAATAAAAGATATAAACTTAGTTTATAGTGTGTTTGCAAAGAGATGGCATAAACAAATACCAAAGGAATATCTTCCTAATAATAGTCTCTAAACTCATTTAGGGCTTCCAGAGTTAAAATTGAAGCAATCATCACAGATACCATCTTATCTTGGTTTAATGAACAAGATCACCTAAAATTGTGAAAACATTCAGACTGGAGCCCTACTAACAAGGTATAGTTCTTAGATGGAAAATTGGTTATTTCTCATGGGGAAGAAGTGACTTTGACTTCATATTCAAATTCAAGTTGTAAGAGTCAATTTGAATATTGTGAGAAGTGAGTTTGGCTTCTCAATCTACTATCACTATCACTATCACTATCCTCCCTTTGATCATCTATTTGCTAGAGCAGGCACCAGTAACATCTCCATATGTCCTGTCTCATGCTAGTAGAGCCCAAGGGCATCTATTCACTCCAGGAACATAAAGAGCCTCAAACCATTATATTAGGTCATGGGAATGAACTAATATAATTGTTACTGGTATTTGGTATATCAAATAAAACAGGGCAGCTTGCCAGACTTGCCATGCAGGTGGCATATCCTTGTAGTCACCTCTAAATATAGCATTTATAGAATTTGGCTTCAAACTTCAAATTCTAGTTGTAAGAGTCAATTTGAATATTGTGGTTTCATGTTGGGTATATTATGACAATACTAATGTGTTTCCTCCAAATCAATACTTCCTCTTTCTAGAGGGCCTAAATTTCATTTCTGCTATTACTGTATATCTAAGGACTCTCTTCACAACGTACCTTGATATGTGTGGCTCTATGATTGCTTTAGGCAAATCAAAATGAATAAAGTGCTGTAGCTGCCCAAGTTGTTCCTTAAAAAGGAAAGACATCCCTTTATGACTTCAACCTTTCTTTCAGTTGGATATTGTTATAGTTGGCTGAGCTATCTCTAGTCATCCTGGAATTGGAAGTATGCCAGGGTTTAAGAAATACAAAGAAACAAAATAGAAAAACAAGGTATTAACTCCATTCCTAATCTGTTGTTGACAAGGCACAGTGGTTTACAAAGTTGTTCATAGTAGTTAGAGATGTAACTAGTCAGAGTACTAGTTAGGGCAGTAGTAAGAGATACAATATTCCAAACCCAGTCCTACCACCAGTGTGAAGTCCTCCACCAGTGTCCCCACGTTTCTCTCTGCACCCCAGCCAGCCTACTTAAGAGGCCCATTTTTAAGTGCATATTTTCTATTATCAGTTTTGTCAATGTATAAATATCCATATGTTCTAATTTTGTCTTCTTGCCCTTTAACCTGTCAAGTTGGATTATTGACTTTTGTATCAAAATTAATATTTATATTAATTTTAATATCAAAATTTATATAAAAGTATTTAATTTTTTGATATTTAAAATATTTTTCATGTTCTTTGTCTTTCAAGTGTATACTCTACAACCATCTTTGAAGTTGGACTCCCTCTGCAAGTGTTAAAGACATTTTCCTTCCACTCTGAGACCTAGGCAGAGTCCTATTCAGGGCTGACTCTGAATTAAAGAGAGTGATTCACTAAATTAATTTTGCTTGCATCTAGAAAGTTATTAAAATTATATTCTGTACACTGTGCCTTTAAACATACATTTCAAAGTGCAAGTTGAAGTCATGCTGGATGTTACTTTGATGTAAAAAAGTTCAGATTTGGGGCCAGAGCGATAGTCCAGTGGGTAGGGTGTTTGCCTTGCATGTGGCTGACCCGGTTTGGATCCCCGGCATCTCATATGGTCCCCAGAGCACCGCTAGGAGTAATTCCTGAGTGCAGAGCCAGGAGTAACCCCTGAGTATTGCCTGGTGTGACCCAAAAAAGAAAAAAAAAGGTTCAGATTTGTAGTCTCTGAAAATACAATGTTTACAGGACTTTTAGGGAAAAATGCATAAAACTGAAGATATAATCATAACACCAAGGTAATTCTAAGCACTCAACTCTGGATAGAATTCAAACAGCTTCTCTAAGTTTGAGGAAAAAATTCCCCCCAAAATAGTAGTCGGACAGATATTTTCAAAGATAAAAGGTTCAGAAGTGGCTCAGAGGAGAAATAGGGCATCTAGAAGAGAGGCATGGATTTAAATTGTAATGGAAGTAAAGGTAGTCTAGTAATATTGTCTTAGGGTTCTGGAGAGCCTGCAGGCCATATTACAGCCAAAGTTTAGTCAGTGATGGAAGGACATCAGAGATCTTGAACTTAGGAATAAATATAGTGGGGTCAGAGAGATTGCACAGCAGATAGGGTGTTTGACTTGCATGTGCCCATCCTGATTTGATCCCCAGAATCTTACATGATCCTCTGAGCACCGCCAGGAGTAAACCCTGATCATAGCCAAGTATGACCTTCCTACCACCACCAAATGGTAACACCTTGATCTTGGGTACCATATTGATTATCATCAGTTGCTAACTTAAAATTCTTGATTGAAGGATACATTTAAGAATTGTACCCAAAAGCTCTAAGACTCTAGCTATCTAGCATTCCTCAGTAAGTGATTGTGTCTAATTAGAGTAGACATTTAGGAATGTCCAGTGGTCCTTTGGATGACAGCTTAGTGGGGCTTTTTCCTTGACATTAAACTTGGTTAAGGAGGTAACATTTTACAAGTGCAGCTTCTATTATTTACCAGACCTGAGCACATGTGATTTGACCTCACAGTTCACCTGTCTGCACGACTATTGCTGTATTGAGGGATTTGTCTTTACATGAGGTCACTCAGTGGACTCATACTCAAGCTTGGGTCCAAACGTGGGCCTGCTTATTGCATTTCCTATTATTTCATTTCCCATTCTTTTTCAAGAACCACTGTGAGATAGTCCCAGAGGGCACAACTAAAATAGGATTCCAGCCAGAGACTCTTGCCTCAGCCACTTGAGAACCTGTTCTGCTCTTTGTGTGAAGCTTTGAAACAGTGACTTAGAAGATGAAACGGGCAGTCAGGGGTGGGCTGCACAATTTGACCAAAGACAAGCATGGCTGTATCTGCAAATAGATGCTCTGCTTCACCAACTCCTGACTCTGTATGGATATTCCCTTGGGAACACACAAGGGCCTATTACATGCAGTACTTAGATTATCAGTAAGTGCTGGGTACAGCTCTGTGGTGGGCGTTTCCTTGAGTCACTGAGGCAAGAGATAAGCTTGAAGCTCATTCAGTTGTGAAATTGGTTAAAGGGGAAAAACAAATACCGTCCCCCATCCCACATACTCACTTACATACTCAATGCCAACTGTTTTTGTATGGATAAAGTGGTTCTCCAAATATTGAAATGAACAATTTGATTGTTACTACCTGCTTCTCTCTGTGTTTGAGGAAGGCTTAAATAAGTTTTGAGAGATCAAGCTATTTTTGAAAGCAATGCTTAGTGGAGAGTCAAAGTTAGTAAAATACACTAAATTTATAATTTAGAATCCAAATACAATCTGTAGTTTAGTGAATATTAGCACAATGATGTTCAGTTTATAGCTTTGAGAACCATACCCTAGTTTTTGTAAGATGTTAATTGTAAAAAAATACCTAATGTCACAGGACAAATAGAGTATAACTTTCTAGAAATAAACACATAGTTTAGATTTCTGGGACTTACATTTGAAAAGATTACCTATAATATTAAAACTGGGCTATGGCAGATATACCATTTAGTTAGAAACTCAACATAAAATTCAGCTTCTTGAGGTCAGAGAGGTAGTACAGTCGGGATGCATTTTGCCTTGCACTCCTGACATAGCCTTGATCCCTGAGGACTACCAGAAGTAATCTCGAGAGTTCATAATCTAAGGATTAATCTAGAGAACTGTCAGGTATTCCCAAATTTAAAAATAAACTAAAAATTCAGTTTCTTCCAAACATGGGATCCCAAGCAATGGGAAACTTTTGCTGGAGAGTATATAGATTACCCAGTTCCTTGTATATATTCTTGCATGGCTCCTGAATCTGCCAAGGTCTTTGACCTTAAATATCAGGGGGAATATATATGTACTTATATATTAATATATACACATGGATAATATGTAAAATCATGCACATTTTTATATTATGTGTTGTATATGCAGGTAGATAGACGGATGGGTGGATGGATGATAGATAGATGGTAGATAGATAGATAGATAGATAGATAGATAGATAGATAGATAGATAGATAGATAGATAGATAAGTATCTGCTTTTTATTTTGGTTTTGAGACCACACCTGGTGGTGCTTAGGGCTTATTCCTGCTCCACACTCAGGGATCCCTCTTGGTTTGATGGGGGCCCACGGTGGGTGCTGGCGATGAACCCAGGTTGGCCACATGCAAAACAAACTCCCTACCCTATGCACTATTTTTTTAAATTTTATTATATCACCAAGAAATATACAGTTACAAAACTGTTCATGTTTGGGATTCATCCATGCAATGTTCCTGCACCTATCACTCAACCAGTGTACATTTCGCATCACCAATTTCCCCAGTTTCACTCTTCCCTTCTGACGCCCCTCCTGCCCCTATTGCAGACACTTCTTCCACTCTCTCTCTCTCTCTCTCTCTCTCTCTCTCTCTCTTGAACTTCTTTTGCTCATTGTGGGATGCAATACATACATTTAGGGTTTATAACGTGTATCCTTTTACCTACATTCAGTGCTCAGTTCTAGTCTGGCAATACCATTTCCAATAATTATTAGCATACTGGTCCCTCTCCTGTCTTACCTAATCTCTATTCCACCACACTTGTAGTGGATTTGAACCATTGACAAGTCATCCTGGTTCCTGTTTTGCCTGACCTTGGATATTAGTCTCCTAATAATTTTTCTTTGTTATGATTATTAGCTTGAGTTTGACACTATACATGTTAGAGAGGAACTAAAACTGTTGTTCAAGACGATAAAAAATATTGATGATAATCAAGATTGTTTTAACTGATTTCCTAAACATATATAATCAGAGTATTATCAAACAATTGGCATTTCAAAGTGGACTTTAGAAGAAACATAAATTGGGTGATTGAATATGCTGTGTTTCTCATTTCAGATTAAGTTATAAAAGTTTTCCATTTTATTTGAAGAACACATAAACCAGTAGTTAAAAATGTTTACATGGGCCATCCAAATATCTTAGTACTCAAACCTCTTCCTAGAATTAACTCTCGAGTTAGGAAGTTTTTTATTTGTGTAAGAAGCTATATCACAGATGCTAGATATTAGGTACAGTTTTGGGGCAAAATCCAAAATGAGTTACATATTTTAGTTTGTCATTTGTCACTTGTCACTTATCTTCCCATTATTCATTGATTTGCTTGAGCAGGCATCAGTAATGTCTCCATTCGTTGTAATGAGACCCATTATTGTTATTGTTTTTGGCATGTCAAATACACCACGGCTAGCATGCCAGGCTCTGGCATGGCCCTGGGTTCATCCCAGGGGGCCCAGTCTTTTTCTATGTCAAACCATCAACCATCCAGTTTAAGGAACTCTGAGCAAAAGAAGCCTGAGTTGACAGACAGGGATAGTGACTTGGGTTTGGGATGGGGTAGGACTCTGGGAACACGAGTGTAGGGAAGTTGGCAGTGTTGGAGGGATTGGTATTGAATTTATTGTATGCCTAGAACCCCAAAATCAGTAACTTTGTAAATCATGGCTCTTTAAGAATATTTTAAAGAAAGTCTGAGTGTTCCTGGATTGTACCTGAAGATGCTCTTAATGTGATTTGTGGCACCATTTGAATCAGTGTGATCATAGAAACCACAGAATGAGCTTCAAGTGCCAAATGCTAACTTATACTTGGCACTTATGAAAAATTTGGTAATATAAATTATATTAAACTTGCTAAGGATTCTATCACATGGGAGTCGGGAGAACTAACTTTTCCTCATATTGAATTAATTGGGAATGCTTCCTCCAGAGCAGCTGTGTTTGCCGCTACCGAGTCCCATCTACCTACCCCCCACCTAGCCCCATTTTCCTCTGCTGTGAGTGATAGGAGTTGAAGAGCATAATAGCTCCAAGTGTTCAGAGACATAAAGCAATCTCGTCTTAGGACTGGATGCTTTCCAGTTCCTAGGAACTATCCACAACAAAGCTGCAGCATTGAATATGACAAAGCTCCATATATGCAGTGTGATCACAGAGGGCCCTTCACAGCTGACCTTTAGATGAACTTAATTACAACCGCGCGAGAGAAAAATGCTAGGCTTTTCTACAACATAATAGGGTTTCTCTAATTTGTTTACCAGTGGGGCCCAGCAAGGGCCTTCAGACCACAAAAAGCTTTAGTGTACAGAAATGAATCCAGGCAACTGCATGTTACACACTGGCAGCTTAGGATGCAAGGTGTGCAGGTTACAAAGGTAATAAGAGACTGGGAAGGCAAAATCCTCTTTGACCTGCTGTCATTCTGGTGATAACTACAGGGTTGGGAATTCATACAATACTACTTATGAAGCCATTTGTATCTTTGATGGCAACTGAGGACAATCGCTCTAGATTATGGGGATAGAATGAATTCTGAAGGACCAATGCATTGTCATCTTCAGACACACAGAATTAACATCCCTTCTTTATAACTTTTACTTTAATATATTTTTCCTGGGTAGGGCCACAGCCGCTGGTGTTCAGGGCTCAGCCCTTAGGGATCACTCCTGGATGGGTTCTGGGCTCAGGCGATCAGATGTGATGTCTAGGACTGAACCAGCTTGGACATGTGCAAAGCAAGTGTAATTGTCTTCTGTACCATTGCTCTAGTTCTGTTTTCTTACTTGGTAAGGATATTTTTCTTTTACAATATAGAATGTGTCACAGACACTTACAGACATGGGGAAGAGCTGCTATCAGCTCTCCCTGTGCCTAGCCGCTCACGAGGCACCCAGGAGGGATGGCGGGTTCTAGCCCTGGCCCACCACCCCAGCAGAGCCTCGCAACAAGCCAGATGACCCCCACTCCATGAGGGCCACCATTTTCCACATCCGGACCTCCCTCTCGTCAGAACTCCATCCAGCAGACGAGCCTATCACAGTCCGGCTCGCATGGAGCAGCCGCGGTTCATCAATAAATGCTGTACTTAGAGGTGACTTCAAGAGTATGCCACCCGCACGCAAGCCTGGCAAGCTGCCCGTGTCATATTTGATATGCCAAGTACAAGTAATAATTATGTTAGGTCATTCCCATGACCTAATATAATGGTCTGAGGCTCTTTATGCTCCTGGAGCGAGCAGTTGCCCTTGGGCTCTACTAGCATGAGACAGGACATATGGAGATGTTACTGGTGCCAGCTCGAAAAAATCGATGATGAACAGGAAGACAGTGATACAAACAGGAATATTAGGGTGGGTACCAGGTGTTCTTTGTTTCTCCTTAAACATGGCTGAAGGAGTTACTGTCACCATGAGCTTTACTGATATGAGTTGATCAGTAAATGCAGAGAAAAAATGCTTCCCCAGCTACCAAAGACAGAAAATTGAAATATTCTGAATCATACATTTTTAAAGAAAACATTGCATTGCAGAATTTTGTGTTTGTGGAGTTAATTTAGACTCTTTGGATATGTAAGCTATGGGTCACCTTCACCCCAACCCCAGTGGGCACATCTGACATGCTCAAAGCTTACTGCTGGCTCTATGCTTAGGAATCACGCCTACTCAGAGGGCCTTATGTGGTGCTGAAATGAGACTGGGGTCCATTGTTTCCCTACATGTGTAGGTTTGGTCATCTATGCTCTAGGAAGTGGGACTCCAACTATTTCTCACAAAGAACTTTGTGGAGGAAAACAGTTTCTCTTCATGCACAGAAAAATCTAAACAAATTGCAAATAAAGGATTACTTAAAATGACAACTATAAAAGAAATTACAAGATACAAGCACAAATACAAGTAAATTTATGTCTGTTTAATTATTATATTCAGCAGACATAAAATTGCTTTTCAAAATGCTACAGAAATTTCTCAATGTTTATTATCAAATTTTGTGTTTATTGAATCACAAACTGGCATGTACACACAGATCATATCTTAAGTAGCAATGCTCTAAGGCATAATGAGTTTAGTATACTCATCTTCCCAGTGCTTTAGGCCAGGGATTGGCAAACTCTTTTTGTCAAGGCCCAGACGCTTGTTTCCAGACAGGCTGATATTGCTGGCCAAGTGATTTCCAATGTAACTGCTCTCTTTGCCACTACCACAGGAACGTGACCCTAGGCAGTTTATCAACCAATGCCTGTGATTTTATTAAATAAAACTTTAGTTACAAAAGCAAGCTCTGGGTTAGATTTATCCCAAGGTAGGTAGTTTGCTAACTGCTGTCTTCAATAGACTGTTATAATTTAACATATGATGAATATTCTTGGTGTTTCAAAGATATTTTTCCATCAGGTAATTATGACTGTAATTGTATAGTTTAAATCTACAGGTTTCATTATTTTCGAAACCTTTGGAAATGCTACACATGAAAAGAATGTGTAGTATTTTTAAGAAATTAAATTATTCTAGAGAGTGGCTAAATAATAGTACAGTGTGCAGGACACTTGCCTTGCCTATGGCCAATCCAGATTCAGTCTCCCTGCATCCAGGTCTCCAGAGCACTGCCAGGGTGAACTCCTGAATGCAGAGCCAGGAGTAACCCCTGAGCACTGCTGGGTATGATCCAATGTCCAAAAAGCAAAACAACAAAAAATATTGTGAATGGAAAAATATGCTAGTAGAACGAACAGCAGAGAGAGAGGCCTATAGCAGAGCTACTGAAGTTTCAAATTTCTGCCCTCCCCCCTGAGCCCCAACTTCAATCCCTCAACCCCAGAAGCTAGAAATATCTAGTATTTGATGAGATGATGGGAATGCTGATTTTTCTTTCCCAATCTCTCTCAAGTATCACATACTTCATCCTAGCTCTTCAGAATGCTTCCAGTGACAAGGTTCTATGTGTGGACATTGTGACATTGTCAAAAGTAGAAAGAAAACCTCTATTTTCCCTAGAAAGCATCAACCTTTACTTTTGACTCAAACTACTACTACTTAGCAAATAGACCAAGGTTGTATTTTATATATTAATTTTAAGAATTCTTGATTCTTAAAGTGAGAACTTTAAGATACTAAAATCTCTTTAAGATTTTTTTGTCATTTCCAGTGCATAGCATAAAACAAAATAAGGTTATACAGCTATATATTATCTCTATCCTTATATCTGTCTCTGTATGCTTTCATGTGTGTGATGAGAGAGACTTGAATTAAACCATCTCCAGCTTAGTTGCAAAATACAACTGAGAATATATACTTTGATACCTTTCTGATCTATGATCAATTAATGCAATGAGCAACTATTAGTACTTATGGGAAGATGTTGGGTCCAAATAAATTAAAAACAAGAATGAAAATGAAAGACGTTCACATACATTATGGTGGTGTTAACTCTGGCAGTATTATAGAGGCCATAGTGCAGGACTGAGGTCACCTTAACGGCATCATGGCAGGTATTATCTAATAAACCAAAGGAGGACAACAAAGAGTTGTGTCACTTGTGGTAGGTCAGCAGAAGAGATGGAAAACAGAAAACCTTAAGGATACGGGGCAGTGTCTTCAAAGTATACAGACTTAGATTAGATCTTATATTAATCAACTGCCTATTTTCTGTCCTTCAGCAAGTTATTTCACTTCTCTGAATCAAATTAGTATAATCAAACAAATTCATAGAAGTAAATATATACTAAGTAAAATGTTAGGTAATTTTATTAGGTATGATTATTAATGAACTATGATCATAAAATCATTACCATTAAAATTATGCTTAAAATTAGCTTTCATGAACAATAATAGAAAGGATAGGGTTATGTCTAATAAAAGCACAAATAAACTGGTTAATTTCAGGGATAAAATCATGACATGATGAATGTGTCAAGAGGAAGGATGAGTTATGGTTGACTCAAGTAGTTTCATAGTTGTCTAGTTTGAGTCAAACAAGGTCTTTGCTGTCTAGTTGTTTTTGTGTATTTCCTGAACTATTTTTTTTAAACAAGTTTTATTATGAAGAAGATTCACAATAATCTCAAGTATAACTTAAAAGACCTCATGCATAAGGGTTTACAACAGTATTTGAATGGGATTAACTGTCCCAGACAACAACCTTTGAGAGTGAAAAGGATGATTCCATGCCCAAGGGCTCAAAAAACTACAGACAGCTCAGAGAGTGTTTACATGAAGGTGGAGGATTTTGGTTACTTACTCATTACTATAACTATATTAATCAATGAATAAAACATGCAAATATAATCTATCTTCTCTGCACAAGTCAATAATTATTGGTTGGAGATATATATACATTTATATATATATATATATATATATATATATATATATATATATATATATATATGGAATCGGCTTCTATTCCATCTCTCCCTGTGCCCAGCCACTCACGAGGCATCCAAAAGGGATGGCGGGTTCTAGCCCTGACCCGCCACCCCAGCAGAGCCGCACAAGAAGACAGACAACCCCCACTCCATGAGGGCCGCCATTTTTGACATCCGGACTTCCCTTTCTTCAAAACTCCATCCAGCAGAAGAGCCTATCACAGCCCGGCTCATGCAGCCACTTGCAGCTGCATGGTTCATCAATAAATGCTGGAGATCAGAGGTGACTAAAGAGTATGCCACCCGCATGGCAGAGCCTGGCAAGCTACCTGTGTCGTATTTGATATGCCAAATACCAGTAACAATTATAGATCTCATTCCCATGACCTGATGGAATGGTTTGAGGCTCTTTATGTTCCTGGAGCAAGCAGATGCCCTTGGGCTCTACTAGCATCAGACAAGACATATGGAGATGTTACTGGTGCCCGTTCGAACAAATCAATGTTGAACGGGAAATCAGTGATACAGTAATATATTGATAGGCTTCTATTTGTTAGTTCAGCTCTAAAGTATTTCCCAACTCTTTACTTATTACTATCTATGGCATAATTTTGGTGTTTGCATTCTTTTCTCCGAGTTCTTTTAATGGCTCATGATCCTTCAAGTCTAGGCTGTATTCTATGATCTGAGACCAATCCCAACTTTTTCTTCAGATCATAGAATCTTAAATTCTATAACTTAATAGTACTTTTAATAGTTCTTGCAATCTGGCCAATATTTCCCAATTAGTGATACCTGTATGTGCAAATTCTCCACAAATAAGACCTGGAAACTTAAGTTATTTTTGGTGCCTAAATAAGCTTTTGTGTCATATAAGGTATTTTTCTTGTGCCTAAATTTTCTTTTTTAATTTTTATTATATTACTGTGTGATAGACAATTACAAAGCTGTTCATGATTGTGTTTCAGTCATACAATGTTGCATCACACATCCCTCCACCAGTGCACATTTCCCACCAGCAATTTTCCCTATTTCTCTCCCCAACCCCACCCAGCCTGCCTCTATGGCCCTCATTTTTCTTCTCTGTCTCTCTTTCTCTCTTCTTTTGCACATTGCAGTTTGTAATACATATACTGAGAGTTATCAGGCATATCCCTTTATCTACTTCCAATACTCAGTTCTAGTTTAGCAGTACCATTTCCAACTATTATTTCTGCCTTAATCTTCTACCTAGAATTACTTCCTCCATGAGTACAGCTTAAGCCTTATAGTTTTCAGTTTTTTCTTGGTTTTTAAATGACTCTCTCTCTCTCATGTGTCTTCCAAAGAGGAAATACCTCTTTGCATTACTTTTAACTGTGGACTGTGCTCTATCTACCTATGAACTTTGATCGGCCAACAAGCTTACCTTGGTTACTTTTTATATTCCTTACTCTAAAGGTATAAAGAGAAGAATATCAAACTTGACAGGAGTAGTTTATTTTTTTATTTTTATTTATTTGCTTTTTGGGTCACACAAAGCGACACTCAGGAGTTGGTCCTAACTCTTCACTCAGGAATTACTCCTGGCAGTGCTCAGGGACCATACAGAATGCTGGGAATCAAACCTGGGTCCACCACGTGCAAGGCAAACACCCTATCCCACTGTGCTATTGCTCCGGTCCCCCAGGAGAAGTAATTTAATAAATGGTTTCTTCATTCTTTCCAAATCATTCCTACAGGCCCCTAACACTCTGTTAAGTTGGGGTAAGTTGCCTGAGTAAGTTGCCTCATATTGTGGAATTCTGGAGGATTAATCTCCAGTATGTGTTGAAGATCTGGAGAAAGAATGAGTTTTTGATTTTTAAAAGAGCCCAACTAGGTTTTTAATATGCTTCACTGTGTGTTTCTTTTCTTTCTTTCTTTCTTTTTGTTTTTGAAACTGGTTGAGGCTTCTCTCTATGCAGTGTGGTTCATATCCAGGACAGACTGTGTACTCATCCCTGCTGAAGCTGTTTCTCATGGACGGGTGAGCGGGATCTGACAGAGCAATGCTGCTCTAGACATAGTTAAGTGACCCACCATTCTCCTTTCCTTTGGTGTGGGGCCTGTGGAAACTTGGTTCCTTTTTCCAAGTTTTTCCCCAAAAAATTCCTTTTTCCATGATAGGGTGTTTGCCTTGCACACGGCCAACCCGGTTCGATCCCTGGAATTCCATATAGCCCCTGAGTGAAGAGCCAGGATTAACTTCTGAGCATCGCTGGGTGTGACCCAAAAAACAAGTTTTGGAAACTTGGTTCCTTTTCCTGGGTTCCCAAATAACCCAAAGTATTAGTTGCATGGCTCATATGGGAAGCGTGTGTCTCTTTAATCTAATACTACGGTCCTTTGAGTTGAGTGCAGGTCAGTTCCCTTTTACAAAGCATTCTCAACTCATCTCTAGTTTGGTTTGGGAAAGCATGAAGCTAAGAAAGCAAGTTTAGGAAATATCATGCTAGTGCTGGGATTGGTCAGGTAATAGCCCTCTGGGAACTCCTGACATTTTCAATGACAAGGTTCTTTGAGTGCAGTAAGTGAGGTACAGCCACAATGGACTCTGGTATTGTCTTTTATAATGATAATTTTTATTTGTTTCCTTGTATATTTTAGAGTAAGTCTAGTTCAGGTCATGAAAAGATTTGATCTTTTTACACATTATTATTAATATCGTGCATTGCTTCTAAACCAGTTGCATTCCTAAGGAGTAGCTTTAGATTTGTATAAGTCAAGTTTCATTGCCGACCTCCAGGGACTATTACTTTTAGAAACCGAGGATTGGAATGTTGAGAGAGGGGGCTCCTCAGACAGTCTGAGAAGCTGAGGGCTGAGGAGGAGTACCTGCTAATAATTCTGTCCTTCTGGAAAGTGTGAAGTCTAGAAGAGAAAGATCAAGGGGTGGGCTGAATCTGAGAAGAGAACAGATGGGCTGCGGTTCTGCTGCCAGAGGCATGGGCAGAGAGAAATGAAAAACGCATCCGTGCTCTCCTTCCCCCTTCACATAGAGCACGTGCATCCGAGCTCAAAGTGGGTTGGGGCCGATGGAGGCCTTAGGGATGGGGGGCTAGCAGTGCCTCACAGAGGCGACCCCCAGAGACTCGGTCCCTCAGAAACCACAGCCAAGCCCTTGCTCTCTTAGCATTGCAAAAAAGAAAACAAGTCAGGAAAGTGGAGCCCAAAGGTCCATAATGTTGCTGACAGCTTGTCCCATCCTCTAAGAATGAATCCTGGTTTGCAGAGAATGATTTGTTTTAGTAATTTATCATGGGAACAGTTATATTACATACATATATATATATATATATATGTATATATATATATATATATATATATGTATATATATATTTTAACTCATGGAGGCTGCTAGGATATAAATAGAGTCTGGTCTGAAGACCAGATGCATCACTGTGAACTGGTTAGAAATGCAAATTCTTTTGAACCGCTTGATTCAATGCTCAGAGGCCTTGCTGGAGAGCAGAGCTCAGCAATTCACTTTAACTGGTCCTTTTAGTGCTTCTGATGTGGCCTAAAGAAGCTCATCACTGAGAACTGCAGTAAAACTGTTTAGACATTGGAGCATTTCACTCAATTCTTGCACCACTCCTTTGTTGTTTTGTGGATTTGACAAGATTTCTCATACTCAATAAAGCCGAGGAAAATAATGTGTGTGCAAATGCTGAAATAATGAAGTATGTGAAAAATAAAGAAATCTGTGTGTATGCATGAGAGAGAGAGAGAGAGAGAGAGAGAGAGAGAGAGACTGAGTAGCAATATAGAGTCTATGCTCCTGAGAAGAAAGCCCTATTCCAAGTATTTGTCATTATTTCCCTGCAGCCACCCTGGCCTCTACCTAGTAACTCTACCTAATTCCAGTAACTCTACCTAATTCCAGGGAATGGCCTGTATGGGGAAGTGACGTATCACTACCAGCCGGAGGCAATTCAGAACAGGATTGGTCCTTCATTCTTTTGTTCTATGCCATGAAGCACATTTCCTGGCCTACCATACTCTCTGAGTCAGAAATAAATCTTTGTTGTATTCAGCTACTAAAATTTCAGGAGTGATGTGCTGTGGCAGCTAGCATAAATTTTCTGGGTCAGCAATGTATAAGGAAAAAGCAATGATAAAGGGTTTAAGATTGACAATGAGATGTCAGAGGGAGAAGCTGGTTCAAACATAAAAAAATAAAAACAGAGACCTCTGACATAGTATCCGGATCATAAGTAGCTGATACTGGGCCATGGTTTACTCCATAACTTCTAGTAAGAAGAAAAAGGACTCTAAAGAGTTAATACAGAGGGATAATCCATTTTATGGAATACAATGGTCTAATCAATAATGAACCATGAACATGATGAGTTCAGATAGGTGTTATTCTTTGGTTGTAGAGTTAAATGCAGATGATGTCAAGTTTGAGTCCCATTAATACATAGAGTCTCTTAAAAGCCAAATCTATTAAAAAATCTAAGGTGTCTATTTTCCTTGTATACTGTAAACCCATTCTCTATTTTTTTATTACTCACCTAAAATTTTATGCATCTCTATATATACATCACTATCACTATCACTATCTTCCCGTTAATCATCTATTTGCTAGAGTGGGCACCAGTAATATCTCCATATGTCCTGTCTCATGCTAGTAGAACCCAAAGGCATCCGCTTGCTCCAGGAACATAAAGAGCCTCAAACCATGATATTAGGTCACGGGAATGACCTAATATAAAAATTACTGGTATTTGGCATATGAAATGCTACACGAGCAGCTTGCCAGGCTTGCCGTATGGGTGGCATACTGTTGTATTCACCTCTAAATAAAGCATTTATTGATGAACCGCGCTGCCACTAGCGACTGCGCAAGCCGGGCTGTGATAGTCTGGTATACTGAGTGGAGTTGTGACGAGAGGGAAGTCCAGATGTGGAAAATGGCGGGCCCCATGAAGTAGGGGAGGGTGGTCTGGCTTGTTGTGAGGTGCTGGGGTGGCAGGCCAGGGCTAGAACCTGGCATGCCTCCCAGGTGCCTCATGAGCAGCTGGGCACAGGGAGAGCAAGTAGCAGCTCTGCCCCATGTCTGAGAGTCTCTGGTTCAGCATACCTGTTCCAGATTGAAAAAAAATACCTGCTGCAGGGTGGCTGTCGATATCTGGGCTGTGATAATATACATATTATGTGTATTTACATATATACATACACAAATTCATTAATGACCTCATCCAACTCTCTCTTAAATTCTATGCCCTGTTAATTCTGAGAATTAGTATTGACTGCATTCTTTTTTAAAAATATTCATATATCAAAATA
Source organism: Cryptotis parvus (assembly GCA_021461705.1). Classification (NCBI taxonomy): domain Eukaryota; kingdom Metazoa; phylum Chordata; class Mammalia; order Eulipotyphla; family Soricidae; genus Cryptotis; species Cryptotis parvus. The sequence goes on along the minus strand of JAJIBD010007539.1, from coordinate 34,853 downwards.
TTCATTTGCTCCAGTCCTTTAAACAATCTCCCTGATATCACTGTTTAGACTTCCTGAATCAGGACCAAGTTTTCCCAAATACATAATTTTGTTGTAATAAAAAATCCATGATAAAATTATCATTGGCATATTCCTCTGTTTCATCTGAGCTATGTGTCAGGGATTGAACCTGGGCCGGCATGGGCTGGCCACTTGCAAGGCAAACACCCTACTCGCTGGGCTATCACTCTGGTCCCAGAAGAGAACTTCTGTCCTGACACTGTCGGGACTCCAGTGGCTCCTGACACTAGGGTTTAATGGTTACATGGTGAGATTGATCTATTGAGAGACTCACAAACATGGGGCAGAGCTGCTACTGGCTCGCCCTGTGCCCAGCTGCTCACGAGGCGCCCAGGAGGGATGGCGGTTCTAGCCCTGGCCCACCACCCCAGCAGAGCCTTACAACTAGCCAGATGACCCCCACTCCATGAGGGCCTCCATTTTCCACATCCCGACTTCCCTCTCATCAGAACTCCACCCAGCAGACCAGCCTATCACAGCCTGGCTTGCGCAACTGCTTGCGGCTGCCTGGTTCATAAATAAATGCTGATTTTGAGATGACTACAAGAGTATGCTACCTGCATGGCCGAGCCTGGCAAGCTACCCATGTCGTATTTGATATGCTAAATACCGTAACAAATATAGACTTCATTTCCATGATCTGATGGAATGATTTGAGACTCTTTATGTCCCTGGAGCAAGCAGGTGCCCTTGGGCTACACTAGCATGAGACAGGACATATGGAGATGTTACTGGTGCCCGCTCGAGAAAATCGATGATGAACGGTAAGACAGTGACAGTGATACAGTGATTTGCATATATATATATATATTCTACAAAATTTATCTTCCACTCAGCCAAAACTGAAAAGTCCTTTGCTTTGAGAGGTCAAATTACATTATCCTTTATTGAATACTTCTCTTTGACTTCTAATATTGAGCATATTCCTTTTATGTAGCTTCTAAATATACATATTTAATGCATTTACATGGAGGAGTATCACAAGTATTTTTTGAGGACACATAGCTCAGAGGAAATAGAGGAATATGCCAATGATAATTTTATCATGGATTTTTCATTACAACAAAATTATGTATTTGGGAAAACTTGGTCCTGATTCAGGAAGTCTAAACAGTGATATCAGGGAGATTGTTTAAAGGACTGGAGCAAATGCTCTGCATGAGTAAGCCGTGGGTTCAGCCTCCATTACTGTATAGCCCCTTTAATGTATATTCCTCCATTACTGTACATCCATTACTCTATATATCCATACTCTATAGCCCCCATTACTTTATATCCCCTGGCACCATTGCACTACTGGGTGTCGCTCAATATAAATTAATCTCTTTAGCTTAGAATCCTCAATTTGTAGAAATTTTTTTCTTTGGGAAATGCCTGGATTAATCTTTATACAGACCTCAAGAAACAGCTCTGCTTTACATTGTTGTTTCATTTTTCTTAATGATTGAGAACTATATTATTATTCCCTGAATTAAAAGAATTTTCATTTGAGCTTAGGCTGAGAATGATTTTTCAATCTTTAATTTTCTAATGTCACATATGTTCTCTTTCTAAAGCAATGTGTATATTATTCTAGTCAGATAAAATAAAAGCTTATACACATACTACTTTAGAGACTAAGTTGACTTGAATGCAGGTTGCATTTTTGGTAAATTGTCTCCCTTATGTGACTCACTGCCTCCCACAAGGCACATCCTCCCACAGGGCACATCCCAGGACATACAACTAGTCTCTGTGATGTTTTGTAATTGTATCACAATCACGATCACGATCTTCCCATTGATCATCTATTTGCTAGAGCCGGCACCAGTAATATCTCCATATATCCTGTCTCATGCCAGTAGAGCCAGGGGCATCGGCTTGCTACAGGAACATAAAGAGCCTCAAGCCATTATATTAGGTCATGGGAATGACCTAATATAATCGTTACTGGAATTTGGCATATCAAATACAACACGAGAAGCTTGCCAGGCTTGTCGAGCGGGAGGCAAACTCTTTTAAACACCTCCAAATAAAGCATTTATTGATGAGCCGCACTGCCGCTTATGGCCACGTGAGCCGGGCTGTGATGGGCTGGTCTGCTGGGTGGAGTTTTGACGAGAGGGAAGTCCAAATGTGGAAAATGGCGGCGCCCGTGGAGTGAGGGTGGGGGGGGTGGTTTGGCTTGTTGTGAGGCTCTGCCTAGGTGGTGGGCCAGGGCTGGAACCCGCCATGCCTCCTGACTGCCTCATGAACGGCTGTGAACAGGGAGAGCAAGGAACAGCTCTGCCCCATGTCTGAGAGTCTCTGGACCAGCATACCTGGGCCGGATTGAGGAAAAAGCTGCTGCAGGGTGGGTGTAATTTTTTGTAATTGTGTTTGTATAGTCTTGTAATTGTAATTACAATTACAAGTAATTGTAATTGTACAGTCTTGAAATCTAGAGTTAGCTTCATCAGCACCAAAGACTACCCAATTCTCCATTACCTCTTTTTGAGATCTTTGTTTACTTTTTGGTGTCTTTCTTCTGCAATTGAACACCATAGCTAATATTTAATCACTCAAAGGTGCCCTTGTTGCAGGACTCCTCTAAGAGCCCCTTTCTCTACACTATGGAGGTTTTTCCAGGTGAATCTTGGCTCAAGACATTAGCATATAAAAAGACATTGGGTAAGGTGCTGGGAGAAATTACCTGAAGGCATTTGACCCTTCCTGCATTTGGCTTGCAGCTCCTCCCAGCTCTGCTGGTAGGCTTTGAATTAGCTCTGGGTCCTTGTACATTTCTATAGAGCTATTTTCCAGCCCATTCTGGGCTGGGCTGGGGAGTTTTGGGCGGATTTCTGGCTATAAAGTAAACTGCAAGAAGAAAGAAGCTCTCTTTTTTTCCCCTTTTTGCCATTTCGGCTTCCCTTGGTGTTTTGCTTCTCTGTCCTCTCTATTCTCTGTAGGGCCTCAACACTTGGTGGCAGCCATCTTGGCCTGCACCTGGCTGGGGCCTATCAGGGAACCCAGAGTCCAGAGGTTTTCCCTGCTCTTGGATTGTATATTGGAACCTGTGATAGTAAAGCCCTTTTAAAACTGCATCGGATTCCTGAGTTTTTATCTATTCCTCGCCGGCTTCAGAGGTAGAAAGAAACTCACTTCCCGGCACTGTTCGGGACCCTGGCGGCACTCCACAACATGTCCTCTTTTTCTTCTAATCAGGATTTTAAGTTCTCAAGTTTATAAGGTTTAGTTGCCATTAGTTTGGTTTCCTTTGTGTCTTTATTTATAATTATTTTTTAATTTGTAGAAGCATTATTTCAATTATTTTGTAACAGATCATTGTTTAGTAACAGATCATGAATCGGATATCCTTCTAGATTCTCAGCATCTTTCCACATATCTAGAAGTGCCCCAAAGGGAAATCCATTGGGAATGTTGATTGGTTTACCTCCTTAAATATCTCTCTCCTAAAAATACCTTTATACAATTCTTGAATGCTTCAAGAAATCTTCAATACCTTCAAACACATTTTTTTTCCAGTCTTACTTGTTTTTCCAGTTGTGTTCTGGGATTCCAATAGTTAACACAAATTACTCCTGTCCACCTTATGTCTTCCATAAATAAAACAATGCTCTTTTTGATATTCTCTGTTTACTAACTTAGATTATTAACTTCATGGCCGAATGGATGTAACTGTTTATGTTAAATATATTCTCATTTTTTAAATTTTATTTTATATCCTATATTTCTTATTTTCAGATTTTTAAAGGATATTTAAAATGTTTTATAATTAATTCATACCAGGAATAGACATTTCTATGAGCTAATCCTAAACTATATCCTTTCTGCTTATACTTCAAACCTCCAATAACCCAAATGGTTAATTTTTCTCAAATAATTCCTTTATACTGTTTCTGAAAGTTTAAAAAAAGATTGAGAAAATATTCTATATTCTATAGGACTCTGTTGATATTTGTCTATGTTCTTTACTATTGTATCATTTGTATCACTTGTCTTCCTGTTATTCATGATTGGCTTGAGCATGCGCCAGTAACATCTCCATATGTCCTGTCACGTGCTAGTGTAGCCCACGGGCATCTGCTCACTCCAGGAACACGAAGAGCCTCAAGTCATTCATTCAGGTCATGGGGATGAGGTCTATAAATGCCACTGTTCTTTATTATTAACTTCATTTTTTATATTTCTTATTCAGGAAGAATTTCTGCAAAAGAGAATAGTTATGAAAACTGGAATACTTAAAACTTTCTAGTACAATGTTTAAACAAAAGAAATCACGTGTCCTTGGGAAAGTAGTAAATTCAATAGTAGAGAAAGGAAGTATATAAAATTAGCTTGGGATGCCTTATAGTATCTTAAATGACATTAAGTATGTTAAATATATTGGTAAGTATGTGAGATTTTCCGGTACAAAATGAATATATTTAAAATAGAATTGACTGTTAAACATAAATAATGGCAACGTAGTAGCAATTTATGATATATAAAAATTTTAAAGGTTGAACAACATTATCACAAAGGCCTAAATAAACAAAATGAAAGAATTGTAAATGTTTTTGTTTGTCAATTAGCATAATAATTTTGAAAATAGAGTGTAATATATTAAAGACATGTTAAAATAATATATTTAGTAAAGTGCTTATTATTATAATAGCTCCTAAAATTATAAAACAAAATGCTATACTATATTGTATAAAAGTTTTAAATAGAATCATAAACATTTAGGGACTCGAAAAATTAGTAATTGAGTGAAAAATGGAAAATTTTAAAGACCAACATCAATATGGTACATTTAAAACTAACCTCATAAATGATCCCATTGCATGTATGGTTTGAAAACATCTCAGGTAGAAGCAGATATTTTCATCTTTGAGTAAAATATACCACAAACTATAAACTTCAACTATATATATGATGTGATATGTATGTATATACTATATAAATATATATCATAAACTATATTGCATATAAGATAACTATATGTTGCTTTGAATGCAATATTTTAAAGATATAGCCACTAGTATATGAAGAGTAAGAAGAAATAAAATAATTTTCTTACATTTGCTAAAAAGAAAACTGGCGTAACTATAAAAATATCAGCTTAGAGAATTCAAAGTAAGGAATATGTCTGGAATAGAAAGGGCATATTTCATACTGAGAAAAGAGTCCGTTTATGCAAAGGTCATGCCATTACCTTATGTTTATATACCTAAGGTAAAATCTTCAAAATGTGTGAAAGAAAAGTTATTGCACATACAAGGATTTAGAGAGTTCAATAATCCTCTCTATATAGTTGATAGATCAAAAAGATACAAATTCATCAAGGATATAAAGATGAACAAAAGTACCACCCAACTTACCTATTGATATGATGTAATGTTTCAACCTACAAGAATAGAAGACATATTCTTTTCAAGGATACACTAATATCTACTGAAATGGACTGCATTTCTAGGCCATGAAAAAGGCTTCAAGAAATTTGAAAGGAATCATGTTGTACAGAGCTAGCATCACAACATGATGGATTTAAATTAAAAATCTTTAACAGAATGATCTCTCAAGAATCCCTGTTTGTAAAATATGTAATACAGTTTTTTTTTAGACAAATAAAAATAAAGTTATTTATTTATTTATTTATTTTTTAACATTTTATTATACCACCATGAGATATACAATTACAACTTTGTCCACACTTGGGGGTTTCGGTCACACAGTGTTCCAGCACCCCACCCTCCACCAGTGCCCCTCAACCACCACCCATGTCCCCAATTCCCTCCCCCTCCCACGTCCTGCCTAAATGGCAGGTTTTTTATCTCCTCTCTCCCTCTCTCTCTCCTCCTTCTCCAACACATTGTGGGTTACACTACGCTACACTTAGAGCCATCATTTGCATTTTTTGTCTGTATTTAATGCTCAGTTCTATGTTGGTATCAGACCTTTTGACATTTATTCACACATGTTCCCTTCTCTATCTTACCTAACCTCTGACTCCCACGTGCTTGTGGTAATTTCCACTTTTGGTAAGATCACCTGGTATATTTATGTCATGCAAATAAATGCAGTCATTCTATGTCTCTCTCTTTCCTTCTGACTAATTTCACTCAACATGATTCTTTCCATGTCCATCCATTTATAGGCAAATTTCATAACTTCAGTTTTACTGACAGCGGCATAGTATTCCATTGTGTAGATGTACCACAGTTTCTTTATCCAGTCATCAGTTCTCAGGCATACTGGTTGTTTCCAGGTTCTGGCTATTGTGAATAGTGCTGCTATGAAAATAAAAGTGTGGATTGTGTTTCCGCTGTGTGTTTTTGGCTTCCCAGGGCATATTCCCAGGAGTGGTATGGCTGGGTCAAAGGGGAAGCTCAATTTCTAGTCTTTGGAGGAATGTCCATATTGTTTTCCAAAAGGTTGTACAAGTCGACATTCCCACCAACAGTGTATGAGAGTCCCCTTTTCCCCGCATCCACGCCAGCACTTGTTGCTTTTACCCTTTTGGATATGGGCCATTCTCAGTTTTAAATGATCCAGAGACCAAAGGTGAAATAGAAACTATAATTTATTTTGAGCTCAATGAAAAATATCAACAAATCAAATTAGTTGGGACATTGCTAGTGATATATATTGTGGCTAATTTATAGCACGAAGGCAAATTAGAAATGGTGAATGGTTTTAAAGCAAGGACCTCAGTTTCTACATAATGAAACTAAACAGATCAAACTTAATGTAATATATTGTGCATAAAAGAAAATAATAATCCATAATCTACTGAACTGCTATATAATCTGTACTACTCTGTGTCTGAGTGGAGGTGTGAGCCCTGGAGCACCATCTCATGGTTTTATAACCCCACATAACCTTTGGCTTTCAATATGTGCCATTGGCCCAGCCAATTAATCAGCAAAGGAGCGTTATCAGGGTGATGGCATTTGGCACCGTCCCTTGAGCACTATTTGGAAACCCCACCTCCAAGGACCACCCTGAAAAAGAAGAGAAATGAAGCTAGAAATTTGATTAAATCAAGATCTTGTTCTTTGTAAGGGGAATAAATTTAATAGCACTTTAGACAGGCTAATAACAAGCAAAGAGAGAGGTGCACATTACCAGTATCAGAAATGATAGTTGATGTGATGAGATAATCTGTGAAATTGAAAAAGAAAAATGTGAACTTATTAAATAATGTGGTGAACAAAGGTATGCCAATGAGTTTGGCAACTATGGGATGAAGAATATCTCTTGAAATACTTAAACTATCCAATTTCATTCAAAGATGAACGAGATATGGAATAGAAGTTCAGAATTTAAAACTTCCTGCACTAAAAAGTACAAATTTTTCACAAACCTCTACAAAAAACTAAAAAGGAAGACCAGAAAGATAACTCAGTGGAGAGTTTGGAGGGTTTGGAGGTGGAAGGTCTAGTTCCATTCTAGGCACCAACCACTTGGCAACCTGAGCACTGTTGCCAGTGACCCGTGAGCACAGAGCCAGAACTAGTTTCTCAAGAAATGCCACATAATTTCCAAAATCAAAAACAAGAAAAAATTGAAATGGTGAAAATATTTCCCAATGCCATTTAAGAGAACAGAATTATTTAAGAATAAAATAAGAACATAAAAATAACAATAAGCCTGAGTATGCCATCTCTCATGAATACTGTTAAGGCATCCAAATGCAATTTTCCTACATTTCATTAAATAATACCCAGCAGTCTGTTAGACCAGTTCTCAAGTTTATAAAATGCAATGTTCCTTTTTCACTAAAAGGTTTATCAAACTATTTCAGAATATTGGCATTAAAAATAAAAAGAAAACATGTTCTATAGAGATAAGTAAAAGCATTTGATAAGATTCAGCATCTGCTCATGATAAAAACTCACATCAAAATATGAACAAAATAAAATTTCTTCAACTCAATAATGTGAATTTCTGAATAAACTATGTGTGGTAAACTATTTGATAATAAAGAACAAAATTTGGGCCCTCAGAGATCAAGGACATTAGGATAGATTTTTACATGTATTTGTTCATCTTCAATTGCAATAGCTACTACAAAAATATGAAAAAAATTAGATAAAATCATTCAGCTAGAAATAAAGAAGGAAAATGTCTTTAGTCATAAATTAAATTACTATCTATGCATGTTTCAGTAGAATCTGTAAAGTACTGTCACAGAAAAGTAAGCTTTTGAGTTTGTAAGCTACATTAATACAGAAAAAATAATTTATTTTCTGTATGATAGTATAAGTTTTTCAGAATTTAAGTCAAAAAGAATATTTTCACTATAATAGAGCGTATAAAATATTTTGAATAAGAATCACTAATGTTTTGTAATACTTACACACTAAAATTATAAAATTTTAAAGAAACTTAATAAACATTTTCTTCAAGGGTAGTGGTATTGGTTATTTTAAAGATATTTTTTCTCAGCATGATTGATGAATTTAATGAAGCAATTTTATTACCCCAAATAAAATATATTTATTATTTATGGATGACTAAATTTATTTATTTATTTTTAAAGAATTTTTATTATACCACTGTGAGAAACAAAGTTACAAAAAGCGAAAGATTTAGAATGGTAAAACAAAATTTGGAATGAGTTAAGCTTGAAATATACTTTATAAAATGGGAAAGTGGAAGAAATATTGAGAAAAGTAAATGACATATTCATATCCAGAATATGTAATGACGGAGGAAAGTAGATACTTTTGTGGAGACTGTGGTCTGACATGTGCTATCCATGAAATCCAATCATTGACAGTATTGTAAACAATGATGCCTAAAATAATTTTTTAATAAAAAAATAATTTTTTTCATAAAAAAAAATTCCCAAGCTGAGCTTGGAAGGAATCTGGGATATTGATGGAGGGAAGTAAACATCAGTGGTAGGATTGGTGTTGGAACATCGTATGCCTAAAAATAAATTATGAATAACTTTGTCAAACAGATTTCCTTATTAAAAACTGAAAAAATATTAGGAATGCAAAGCAATCTGTCCTTCAAATTGAGAGATGACCAGCCTTACCAATGAGGAAAAGATGGTGCTATTCATCTCACTAGATTTTTCTTTACAAGAACTTTTAAAGTGGTGTTTAAAACCTGATATGAAATGACAAAAGTTTATATCAGGGATACTTATGAAAATATAAATATCACTCTTTATTCTTTATTACTTTTTATTATAATTGATTCAAATTCTATGATTACTGTTATTACTGATTGCTCTAGATATCACTGTTAAAGGTAAATATAGTGTGATCTCAGAATACATTGTTATAATGGTGAATGTAGCTGTAACTCCAATATGAAGCTTAAAAAGATGAAAGTATTAAAATAACTATAACTATAATATCTAATAATGCACACAATTAAAATGATACAAATGTGACATCACAACAAAATGGGGGTCATGTAAAACTGTACATTTTTTATGAATTTTGACTTTAAGTTGGCCTGATCACTTGATCACTTGACATCCTGTTATTCATCTATTTGCTCGAGTGGGTGCCAGTAATGTTTCCATTTGTCCCTGTCACATGCCAGTGTAGCCCAATGGTTTGTTAGGAATACGAAGAGCCTCAAACAGTTCGTTTTGGATCTTAATGAAGAATTCTGACCGTCTTGTAGGTGGGCGGTCACATGATCTTTTTTTTTTTGCTCTTTTGGGTCACACCGGCGATGCTCAGGGGTTTCTCCTGGCTCTGCACTCAGGAATTACTCCTGGCGGTGCTCGGGGACCATATGGGATGCCGGGATCAAACCCGGGCTGGCATGGGCCGGGCGTGTGCAAGGCAAATGCCCTACAGCTGGGCTATCATTCCGGCCCCTCACATGATCTTTTGACCTCCTGTGGGATCCAGTCTGTATCAGCTCTAGTCTAGCAGTCATCTCCAAGTCACATTACGTGTCCAGCCCATCTGATTTTCGACACCTTGGCAAACGAGACAGCATCCCTGACTCTGGAACAGCAATGGAGGTCAGAACATGAGATTCCTTCCCTCACTTGAGTGAGGCATGATATTCCAAGCATAGCTCTTTTGATTCCTCTTTGCAAGACCCGAATAGTGTTCTCATCCTGCTTTCATAGGACTTAGCTCTCTGAAGTGTATGTTAATACAGGGAGAATGGTGGAGTCGAAGAGATGTGCTCAGAGCTGGAGGTTCTTTCTCCTTTTACCTATTTTTTCGATGCTCTTGAAGGCATTCCATGCTGCCCTCTTTTTCCTTCACAGCTCAAGTGCTAGATCATTCATCATGTTGAGTTCTCGACCTAGGTACACATAACTGCTATATTAAGAGATATTTGTTCCATTGAGAGTGAATAGAGCATCTGAAACTAGTTCATTTTTCATGAACATTGTTTTGCTGAGATTCAGCTGTAGACCTATCTTTTCACATTCATGGTTGAAGTCAGCCAGCATTTGCACTGCTTGGCTAATATAATGTTTGATGTTCAAACTCAATACATCAAGATTCTTCATGAGCTTATAATGGATTCACCACCAGGATCTCACCACTCTACAAGGAAGTGATAATTGATGTAAAAAGAGGGGTTCGGCAGGGTGATACCATTTCTCCGAAACTCTTCAGCGCCACCATAGAGAACATTATGAGACAATTAAAATGGGAAGGAATGGGAGTGAAGAGAGAAGTTCAGCAACTACACCACCCTCGGCTTCGCTGTTGACATCGTTCTAATTTAATTTGGCTTATAATATTTTTGTATGTCTTAAGGTAGACATAAAGCAAAACAAATAAATGTTCAACAGACAAGTGTAAAGGAATCTATACATACCAAATAAATAAAACATCAAATTTCAAAGAAAAATAGCAAAATAGATAACAAAGAGCAGCATAGCCACAAAAGACAGATATCTGTATTAATATTTGCCATTATAATCCTATCATAATTATTCTATAATACTTAACAGTAATTACTGTTGAAAGTATTGAAGGAAAGAAACAACTATGTGCTATTCCCAAAGGCAGGTTTTACATAAAGGCAAAGTGAAGAAAGCAAAAGATACTCCATGCAAATAGAAGCTGAACCACGTGTACCTATCTTTATATCAGACTAACACAAACACCTTCAGGAGACAATATTCATATAGTAACATGGAGGAATCAGTTTATTAAAAGTACAGTTTACAATTGTGTAACCTATATAAATGACAACAGTTGAAATAAACATTAACAGTGAATGAAAGAGAAACAACTACGTTAATAGTATTCAATAACCCATTTTCAATGATTGATCATCCAGACAAATATCAACGAACAGAAATCTAGATTTCAAGTACTCATTATGTACCTAGATTTAATTATATTTATAACAATAATATCCAATAGCAGAATAATATACATTATTTTCCAGTACACATAGAACATACTAAAGAAGGAATAATTGATAGGTTACAAGCCAACTCCAACAAAATTAAGGTAAAAAATCATACAAATTTTTTTCCCAACAGATTTGTAAAATTAGAAGACAATTACAAGAAGAAAACTGAGTGGGGAAGCAAGTATGTGGATATTAAGCAGCCTGTTCCCAAACAATTTTAAGAAATAAAGATAGATTTAAAACTATTGAATAAAACAAAAAATAGGAATGCAAAAAATATAGCAAAAAAAACAGTCTTAAGAGGATATTCTTACACATAAGTGCCCAACTTAGGGAAAAGGAAACATCTCTACCTACCTTTCTACTGAAAGGTAAAGAAAAAGAATAAGTTTAACCTAGAATGAGTAGGAAAGAAAACAAATACCCCTACCAAAATAAATTAAAGACTAATTTTTTTATTAAAAAATGGACAAAATAAATAAAACACTTTAGTAGTATAAAGATAAAAAGGGGATAATGTAAACAAAATTATATGCAAAATAGAATAACTTTTGACACTATAGAAAAAATCTTGAGACCAGTGTGAAAAATTTTACACCACAAATAATACAAAATGAAAGTAATATTTTTCGAAGCATACTATATAGTAAGATGGCATCATAAACAAAGGAAATCTGAACAGACTGTAAGTTTAGAAATTTAATCAGAAAATAATAATTCACAAGAAATAAAATCCCAGAAAAAGAAAACTTCACTTATGGATTATTTAAAATTCATTTATTTACTTCCTCAAAGGGGTAGGTAGAATATTCACAGTAATTTGAGGTAAATTGTGAGGCAGCGCAGAGGCCATGTGCAATGGGGAAAGCTGGTTTCTGCTCTGCCGGGTGTATCTCTTACTTCCTTGTCAAGACCCAGAAGGAACGGTTTGAGGCTCTTCATATTCCTGAATCAACCAGATGCCATTGGGCTACATTGGCACGTGATAGGGTCCAATGGAAATGTTACTGGCACCCGCTTGAGCAAATCGATGAATAACGGGATTCAACTGATCAGTTATTTACTTTTAAATTTATTTATTTGGGGTTGGATTGGGCTAAATACATTGGTGTTCTAGACACTTATGCAGTGCTGGGTATTATATTGATATGGATGGACTGTATGCAAGGTAAGCACCTACCCACGGTACTATCTCTCTGACCTTATCTACCAAATATTTAAATGACTATTATTTCTTAAATGCTCCCCCAAATTGGAAAGAACATCAAACTTCCAAACATAATTTTTGAAGTCAAATTTTGCCAATACAAACAGAGCATGCCCATGTCAAGAAAAGAAAGTGATAAATCCATATTCCAATTGAAAACACATGAGAAAACTTGGAAAATCTATTAGCAAACAGGTGGACACAGAGCAATAGTACAGCAGATAGGGCATATATCTTGCATAAGATGATGTAGTTTGGATCCCTGACACCAATATGATCCCTAGACACCTGCCAGGAGTGATCCCTGAGTAAAGTCAAGAGTAAGAATGAGCACTGCTAAATGTGATCCCCAAATCAGTGTATATACATATGTACATGCATGTGTGTGTATTTGTATCTAAACTGGATTAAATAGTATAGTAAAATAATCATAAATATAACAATGTATAATTTTCTCCAATTATGCAAAGGTTGGTTCAAAATACATTTATCATAAATATGTTATATCATATCAACAAAAGAAAGTATAATAAATAGACAATAGTTTGAATAAAGATCTAGGACAAGTATTTTACCAGAATCAAACCCAATGGTGAATTTTAAACACCTCAATAAAAATCATAGACAAAAATATACTTTATCATAATGAAGATCATAGATAACATACACTAAGAGCTTCATACACAATAATAGAAACAGAAGTTTTTCTTCTAAGACTCTGGAATGAGACAAGAATGATCACTATCACTTCTACATCTAATATTAGGCGTAATATTAGAACAGCATAGGAGTTTCTTCTTCTTGCACAAGAAAAGTTTACTATCATTTAAATAGAAAAGGAAGAAAAACTATCACTATTTACACATATGATTTTATGCAAAAACTATGAAATTTTAATAGAAATAAAAGCATACACTAATCTTGCAGCATTAAAAATCAATATATAAAAATTGGCTGCATTTTATTACAGTGAACTACATTATGACAAAACTTAAATCAGGGGCTAGGGAGAGACAGAGTTTAGGACACAGATTCATTCCTTGAAACCACATGACCCCAGTGATCCTGGAACCTGAGGGCTCAAGCAATATGGTATCCTCTAGAGCTCTTAATTAGCCATTGGCCAAGAAAGTCAGTGGGAGTGATCCCTAGATTTCTGATCACTGCTTGAGAAGCACCTGCCCTCGTAGAATATCCAATCTGGTGTATAATTGTACCAAAAGAAAAAATTAGGAATAAGTTTAATTGAAGTGAAATAAACATATTAAAAACTCTGGATACTAAAAAATAAAGAAACTGTGTAAGATACTGAAGAAAGAAAATATATCCTAAGCTCATGGATTTGAATTAATACAATTAAATCCCTATAGAATACAGAATTCTTCACTAAAAAGGAATAACATTTATTTGAAACTAGAAAGGAAACCAAATAGTGAAATAAATCAGAAGGATAAAATTGATCTCTTTCAAAAAAGACAGAGAGGGATAGAGAAGAGAAAGATCACAATTATTGACAATATGCTATAAATTATAAAGTGAGACTAATAAGGAAAAGTATGCTATTAGAATAAAAACAGACACAGAATTGTGAAACAAACTCGAGATCCCAGAAATAATTACATTTAAGAGGGCAACTTAGTAGGTTCAACAAAGACACAGAAGTATTATATTAATTAATTAAGTTTTTTTTTCAATGCAATGTGTTGAGAAAGCTAGATACCAATGTAAAAATAGGATAAAAACTAGACCAGTATAAATATCAAATTCAAAAATAGCCAAAATGGAATTGAAAATGAATGTAAGAACTGAAACTAGAAGAAAGCATAAAATGAATCACAGGTTATTATCTCCCTGACATTTCATAATTCTTTAATAATTGATAGCTAAATAGAACACATTTTCAAACAAAAGCAAAATTGAGACTACAGAAAATATAATAGTGTTCACCCAAAAGGAAAGGGTAGAAAATGGGGGGAAAATCAGGTAAAAGGAATACACTATAAGGAGTTGGATGAAAATTAGACATCTGTGGACCAAAGAGATTGTATAGCAAAAGTCAGGCTTTTGCCTTTCACCCAGTCAATGTGATCCTCAACACTCCATATAGTATCTGGATCCTGGTCAAGACTAATCTCTGAGCACAGAGCCAGGAATAAGTGCTAAACACAGCCAGGTGTGACCCAAAAACAAATAATCAAAGGATAAATGGGCTTCTGATAGTGAACAAATGTAGTATATATGATATTGGTTTATATCAATGTACACCCGACACCTATATAATGTTAACTCACTATTAATTTATTTTTTTAAAAAGTTTATATGATCATATGAATCAAGAAAAAGCAAGTAGCAGTTTAATATAAGATATTAAATAAAAGTATCTATATAAAATAATTTAGTGGTATCACAAAAGGCCAATTGTGACAAGTCAAGATTTAGTATCATACACAGTAGTGTATATCACTTATATTTGAATCTGGACTCCACAGAAGGATAAAAAAAGCTCCTTCATTTTAACTCTGATAATTACATGGTCATGACATCTACAACTGAGTGTATTAACTGGGTTGATTTAGCTAATCTGGCTGGTTAGAGAGTTATACCCTTCCCTGATCACTTTATCATTTGTGCAGTAAAGAAGTTCTATGCATAGGGGATAATGTCCTGATACCAAAAAACCCCTTTTTTGGTCACTTTGTGCAAAAATCTATGCTCCCTTATAGAAGATACAAGAATGCTCTAAAGTCCATTTTTAGAGAATGTAAAGAGGCCAAGTTTGAGGAGACAAGCTAGCAGGACTCAAGACCTGGCCAAAAAAGATGGTTTGTGTAACAGTTCAACTTTCCTACTGACAAAGATTAAAAATTGAGCTCATAAACAGAGACTAGACTGATGGTTCTCAAGTATGGGATAGGGTAAATGAGAGATGCAGATAAAAAACGTATTTTCCAGTTCTCAGATAAACAGATTCTGAAAATGTCATGTAATGTTTGACAATTAAAGTCAATCATGCTTATAAGGCTAAGGAAATGGTAGAAACAAAGGTGCTTGTGTTGAATGCTACAGCTCTGATTCTATTCCTTGCTTAGCATAGCATAACCTGAGTACTGCCAGGAGTGTGCTCTGAATAGATGGTACAGAGCAGAGAGTTAGCCCAAAGCACCACGGAGTGTAGCCTAAAAAAAAAAAGAAAGTGATTATAATATTATGTAGTTTCAATTATATTTTTTCATTTATTTATTTACTAATTTTGTTATACCACCGTGAGATATACAATTATAAAGATGTTCATGATTGGGTTTTAGTCATACAGTGTTCTAGCACCCACCCCTCAACCAGTGTACGCTTTCCCACCATTAATGTCCCCAGATTCCTTCCCCTTCCCCCACCTGCCTCTATAGCAGGCACATTGCCTTTCTCTTTTTCTCTACTCTCTCTTCTCTCTCTCTCTCTCTCTCTCTCTTCTTTCTCCTTTCTCTTACACATTGTGACTTGCATACGCACATTTAGGGATTATCATATATCCCTTTGCCTACATTCAATTCTTAGTCTAATCTGGTATTACTATTTCCAACAATTAGTATAACACTGGAATATATTTTTATCCCACAAAGTAATGCAGTAATGCCTATTTACTTCTGACTAATTTCATTCACTTGTTAACTTGATCACTTGAATCCCATTATTCATCGATTTGCTCGAGCGGGCGCCAGTAACATTTCCATTGGACCCTCTCACATGCCAATGTAGCCCAATGGCATCTGGTTAATTCAGGAATATGAAGAGCCTCAAACCATTCCTTCAGGGTCTTGACAAGGAAGTCTGACTATCTTGTAGGTGGACGGCCACGTGATCTTTTGACATTCCGTGGGATCCAGTCGGTAATGGCTCTAGTCCAGCGGTTCTTCTCCAAATCGCATTCCATGTAATGTAATGCGACTAATTTCATTCAGCATTATAATCTCCATGTTCATCCATTTATAGGCAAATTTCATGACTTCATTTTCCTGACAGCTGCATAGTATTCCATTGTGTAGATATACCAGTTTCTTTATCCAATCTTCTCTTCTTGGGCACTAACGTTGTTTCCAGATTCTGGCTATGGTAAATATTGCTGTGATGAATGAAGAAGCGCAGATGGTGTTTCTGCTGTGTGTTTTTGGTCTCCAGGGTATATTCCCAGGAGTGGTATTGCTGGGTCAAATAGGAGTTCAATATCATATTTCTGGAGGAATGTCCATCTTGTTTTCCAAAAGGGCTGAATAGACATTTCCACCAATAGTGAATGAGAGACCTTTATTCCCACATCCATGCCAGTACTGGTTGTTCTTGTGCTTTTGAATGTGTGCCAGTGTCTCGGCGGTGTGTGATATCTCTTGTTTTTATTTGCATCTCCGTGATGATTATTGATGAAGAGCACTTCTTCATTTGCCTTTTGGCCATTTAAAATTTTTGAAGATCTTACAAAACAAAATGGCCATTATGTGACCTGGATGGAAGAGTATGCAAATTCTACAGTGATAATGATTTTGCAATATAAAATGTATAATCAATACACTGAACACTGAAAATTTACACAAGTTATTTGTTACATATAGATCTGTGGAACTTTTTGATAGTAATAGGCAGAAAGGTAAATAAATGATCGTAATGGGAAAATGAACATTTGAGGGCTGGAGTCATAGTACAGAGGTCTGAGCATTTTCCTTTTGGGCAGCCAACCTGAGTTCAATTCCCCCATAATTCTGTATGGTCCCCTGAGCACCACCAAGAGAAATCCCTGAGCTCAGAGCTACAAGTAACCCTTGAACACCACTGAATGTGGCTCAAAAGCCAAAGAAAAAAGACCACTAAAGCCAGCTTCTCTTCATTATTTTTACTGACAAAATTCCCTTTTTACATTTGAGAAAGGCCAGCTTGCGATTGTATAAAAGTGTATTTATTGTAAACTTAACTAAAGGACTCAAATGATAAAATTATTTGATAAGCTTATTATTGTGTCAATATTAGCTCACCTTGTGAATGCTAAAGATGCTAATAGGGAAGATGCTGATAATAAGCAAGACTTATGTTCATGTCAGAGCATATCATAGGGTTTTGAACTATCCAGGCTGCTTACTACGCTTCTTTCTGAAGAGCGCATTATCATAAGTAATTTGGTTCCTTCTTATTTGTCTTTGAATCCACCTCCTGTAATGGATAACTCCCCATTGTAGAAATTGGGGAAGCTGGGTTCCATTCTTCAAACTTCCCTGGTAGAAATTCAAGGGTTTCTAGGTAGATAATCCAGTAATATCACTCTTAGAGACATTTATACTTCAGGAGCTTAAACTGTTACACAGGAAAATGCAATATTCTGGTTAAAATGTGTATTTATTCAAGGGGTGTTGGGGAAAAGTGCAAATTATGTGAGAAGTTAAGTTGTTTCATTAATCTAGCTATTAGAGACTACTTCTTAACGTTTAATGCCTCTAAGTCTATTTACCATTCTGCATTTTAGTAATATGAATATTTTGTCATAGAATTTACCTTTTTTAAAATCAAACTTTAGTAATGTTATGCCAGAAAATAACATTTTATATTATTGCCACCATATGTATTACTACTGCTTTATACATCTTATGTAATTATAAACAATGAAGTAACCAAGGGAGATTAATTTGGTGAAGACACAATACAAATGGACACAGAAAGATGTTTTAATGCTTTATAGTTATAACCTATATATGCATCTGTTTATATTATAAAGTGAGAAATAGCTAAAAGGAGAGGTCTTTAAGCCCAATTTGAAAAGTAATCCCAGGGCCAGAGAGATAGTATAGAATATAAAGTGCTTGCCTTGAACAAAACATACCCTGGCTCAATCCCTGGTACTGTGTATGTTCTTCTGAGCAACACTGAAGATATCCCAACAATCAAAGCAGGAGTAAGTTATAAACAATACAGTGTATGGCCCAAACACACCCCCTGGAAAAAATAATGTAAACAAATAGGAGGGCTAATCTGTACAAATTCATCACCCCCAAGACATACGTGTGTTCAGACAATATGGACAGTATTGTTTCACAGATGCGGTGCAAAGACTCTTTCTCCTCTCTAACAGAAAAAGTTACTGTTTGTAAAAACGTGTCATCATAATGTGTCACTATCATTTAAATTTCAAGGACAATTTGCAACTTTGGGCCAAGCACTGTTTCTATTTGGAGAAGGGGGCTGTAGAGGCACCTAGGGTTCTGAGGAAATGACTCATGTCTTGGTGCTCAAGGAATCGTACATATGTGGTGCTCGGAATGTAAACTGGCATTGGATACATGCAAGGAAAATAGTTTGACCCCTAATGACTTAATAATCGTAAGTCATTAAGTTAAATATGTAAGTTCTAAGAAGTATATATATATATATATATATATATATATATATATATATATATATATATATATTTATTTGCTTTTTGGGGCCACACCTGGCAATGCTCAGGGTTTCTCTTGGCTCTGCACTCAGGAATTACTCCTGGCATTGCTTGGGGACCATATAGGATGCCGGGATCAAACCCTGGTCGGCATTTGCCGGCCGTGGTGCAAGGCAAGCACCTTACCCACTAGGCTATCGCTCTGGCCCAGAAGTATAGTATTTAAAGTGTATGATACAGAGAGATTCCAGATCCATTGCTGTGCAGGCACGAGGCAGCTCAGCCAGCACGGTTTAATCTTAGACGCAATGGATTTTAGCACCAGGTCCTTTCCGGATCTTTCTCATTTGTACTTCAAAGATCATTTTATTTGCATCAAGCTGGAGAGGTTGATATAGCATACAGAGCCTCAGACGCAGCTGGGGAGCTGGAACTTGGCCCTGCCTTGGCTCAGCTGACCATTGGGCCCCCAGGAGGACAGATGGGTTTTGGGTATTGGCCCATTGCCTCTGGGAGGTACCAGATGAAGCTGGATGAGACTTGCCCACCACATAAGTCGCCATTTTCAATGTCCGGATGCTGCAGCACATCAGAGCCCACCCAGGAGGGATGCTGACCTCAAGACCAGATCAACAGAGCAAAACAAGTTCGAGCCCAGGTAGGCAGCTCCCAGAGGCGGGAATCACCAGGAATTCATCAGCTGGAGATGGGGTTGGCCTTTCCCCTCTCCATTTTGTCTGAGCCCTGTGGCCCCACCCAGGAGCTGCCCTGGATGACCAGCCATAGCATGCAAAGCCTCAAACGCAGCTGGGGAACTGGAACTTGGCTCTCCCCTAGCTCAGCTGACCATGGGGCCCCCAGGAGGACAGATGGGTTTTGGAAGCGGCCCATCACCTCTGGGGGAGGTCTCAAAGGAGCCGGATGAGACTTGTCCACCACATAAGCCACCACTTTCACTGTCCGGACGATGCAGCGCATTAGGAGCCCGCCTGGGAGGGATGCTGACCTCAAGACCAGATTAACAGAGCAAAAGGAGTTGTGCCCAGATAGGCAGCTCCCAGAAGCGGGAAACACTGGGAATTCGTCAGATGGAGCTAGGGTCGCCCCTTCCCTCTCCATTTTGTCTGAGCCCGGTAGCGCGGCCCAGGAGCTGAGTCTCACCCACCACATTAGCTGCCATTTTCACTGTCCGACACTGACCATGAGGCCCCTAAGTCGTGGCCACTTGCGGCCATGTGGTTCATCAAACTAGTGGAAACAGTTATGTCCTTTAATATACTGCATTCTACGATGTGTAGGAATAGTAGGCGGGAGGGAGAGATAGAGAAGAGAGAAAAAGATATACAGAACCCGACATTGGGGTGCGGGAAGGGGAGGAAGGTGGGGACATTGGTGATGGGAGATGGGTTCAGATGGAGGGATGGGTGTTGGAACACTGTAGAACCAAAACTCGAGCATGAGCATATTGCAATTGTATGTCTAAAAGTGGTGTAATAAAATAAAAAAAAATAAAATAGTATGATACATTAAGTACATCTAATATAAAGCTCTTCTGGGCCGGAGCGATAGCCCAGCGGTTAAGGCGTTTGCCTTGCACGTGGCCGGCCTGTGCAGGCCCGGGTTCGATCCCCGGCATCCCATATGGTCCCCAAGCACCACCAGGAGTAATTCCTGAGTGCAGAACCAGAGGTGACCCCTGAGCATCACCGGCTGTGACCCAAAAAAACAAAAAAAAATAAACCTCTTCTTATTCTACATATATACAAATATGATAATTTAATGTGTATGAATATGAATATGTATCTTAATGTATATGCACAAATACACATATATGCACATATATATTATTTGGAGATGATATATTATAATCTCATACAGAAATAATTATGTGAGCATATGTTATTTTTTATAAAACATTTTGTAGGACTAACCTTAGGGAAATCTTTTATTGGAAAAAAGCTCAACCTGTAAATTTTATTTCTGATAGTGAAGTATCTTACAGTGGCATAAACCTGAAAATCATTCAGGAAACAGAAAATCTTATATGAGGACCTGGGTAATTATTCTTTAAAATGGATGTTAGGAAATAACAGTGGACAATAAAAATAATGGAGTGATAGTAAAAAGGTATGCTGTATAACTTAGTAAGTCACCCTCCTCACATAAGATTCATTAATCTCTACATCAGGCTTGAAATTGAATACCTTTATCAAAATGAATGCAATACAATAAAAATGTACCTGTACCTTATTATGCAAGTGCCCAGATATAAATAATACAAAAGGTTGTTTTTTTTTTATTTAGGAAGAAAGATATGGCGATAGAAAAGGAGAAGTGTAAACTGATTTCTAATGAGAGCTAGGTTTCAGACAGCATCAAACTAATGCAGGAGTTAGCTTAAGACTGGATATGCTCACAGACACACATACACACGTATATGATTCATTTAAGAATATTAAATTTTTATTTTGTTTTGTTGTATTGCATTTTTTCTTTATTTAAAAAATGTTCTCTTCCTGAGTGAATCACTACTTGAATCTATAATATGAATATTCTTTATTCATGTTACTGTATACAAGGTTTCCCTGAAAATTAATAAGTCTGCCTCAGAGTCCTATTTGAATACTTTTCCCGTACCAGTCTGCTTTTAATGTTTTCCTGTATTTCTTTATCTTGAGGCTATAACCGAATGGTTCCTCTGCCAAATCCCAAATCAACCTTTCATATGGAATACCTATAATACTCTTTGTTTCTTCTGCTCCTTGTATTTTGAGCATACACTTGTTTATAGGTCCTTATGTTTATGTCAAATGTGTAAAACAAGAGGGAGAGAGATGCAGAGACAGAGAGAGAGAGAGAGAGAGAGGAATCAGGGCTACCTGCTGTTGAGGCAGCCTGGGGGTGGGGGAGGGGGGGGTACATTGGTGGTGGAAATGGGTCACTGGTGGAGGGATGGGTGCTGGAATACTGTATTACCAAGAACCAATTGTGAACACCTTTGTAATTGTATGTCTCACGGTGGTATAATAAAAAAAAATAAAAGACCTAATGTATAAGTCGCAAATTAACTGAAATACTCCTTGCCAATGGGTTACAAAAATAATTCTTTGTTAGTATAACCAAGTTGGTAAAATAAAACTAACATAGAGAATACTATAGATAGATGGATGGATGGATGGATGGATGGATGGATGGATGGATGATAGATGGATGGATGGATGGATAGATAGATAGATAGATAGATAGACAGACAGACAGACAGACAGACAGACAGACAGACAGATAGATAGATAGATAGATAGATAGATAGATAGATAGATAGATAGATAGATAGATAGATAGATAGATAGATAGTATATAGACCTCTTCTTATTCTACATATATACAAATATGAAAACATATATATAGTATTCTCAATGTCAGTATATATATAAATACACTATGTGTATACATATAAATATACAGTGTATTTTTTGTGTGTTGTGTGTGTATGCTGCTTAGTTTTCTACCTCTGGAGAAAGTTAAATTGATAAATATTGGTCTCTTTTTAATTTTTACTGGGATTATCTCTAAGAAGAATCCAATGCTGGAAACATTTAACTGCTCTGCACACCCAAACAACTAAAATCCTTATCATATAGGCAAATATAATTAGAACTATAAAGATGGGTTCCAATACACATACCTTTTAATATTGTAATAATATTTGATTCCCAAGAAATCCATTTTACATATCTTTATGTGATAGTGTTTACATTCCTGTTAATGAGTAATTTATGATTTTGAGGTTTGGAAGTAGTTCTCCCTGTTAAGAGGGAGACACACATTTATGAAGTGTGTAGAAACAGCTCTCACAGCCAAGATTCTGAAAATGTCTTCCAGTCATATATGTTATCATCCATCTATAATTATAAAGAATGATATGTGCAGTATGAGTATACTTATTTTTCTAGTAAGAGGAATATGAAAGTTCAACTGTTCTTACTGTTGAGATAAAAAGATTTGTACTCTAGATGCAATACAAGACAAAAGAGACTTTTAGAAAGTCATTATCAAAATTTTGGGTTGACTCAAAAGATAAATTGGAAAAAAATAAAATATTTTTAATTTCAAGCACTACTAGAAAAAAGCATGACTAAAAAGATGGGCATGTCATAATTCACATAACAATAGGCAAAGAAATGCTCTGTGGTATAACTTGAAACAACAAATAGCAGTCCTGATATAAAGTTTAGCTACTCTAGGGGCTGGAGCGGTAGCCCAGTGGGTAGGGCGTTTGCCTTGCACAAGGCCAGTCTGTGCTGGTCTGGGTTCAATCCCCGGCATCCCATTTGGTCTCCTGAGCACTGCCAGGAGTGATTCCTGAGTGCACAGCCAGGAGAAACCCCTGAGCATTGCCAAGTGTGACCCAAAAAAGCAAAAAAAAAAAGTTTAGCTACTCTAGAGAGTTTGAGTAGCTGAACAGATTAAGTGACTAAGTGACTATGAATAGATCTAAGATCTATAATCATATATACCTTTATATATCGATATATAGATATATAGTTATATATTGATATAAATTATGTATATCAATATATAGTTATATATCTATATATCGATATATAAATAGATGTATATCTATAGATCTATATATATAGTCATATATTGTATATCTCTATACATCTCTGTATATCTATACCTATATATCTATATATACAGAGACATATATATATACATGTATACATATATATATTTCCCAAAGTAGGATAATATGTTATATAGTTTATATAAGTAGTGTATATATTTTATATATTTATATATTGTGCAATATCCATAAATAATACATATGCTGTATACATGAATACATGTACATATATAATACATATTCTATATACATGTAATATTATATATGTATATATATATAATTCTTCTTTTGGAAAAATTTTACTTTTCTGTTTCCAAAAAATATAAGGTTTGCCCTAGAAAGGGGGTATCACTGTTTGACTCAATAGTTGCCAATCAGAAGACAAGGAATAAGCATAATCAATCAAATCTGCACCACACAGTAACCAAACCATATGATCTGGTCCAGACAGAAAATGGATGCCAAGTGGAAGTCTAGTTTGTTCTCAAGCTAATTTCCTCCTCCCTGCTAATTCTGTGGCAAATTCAAGTATGAGTTTATTCTTTAGAAGACATAATGTAGCATATAATCACAAAGATTTTTCTCAGAGAGGAGAAAATTAAATTAACTTGAAGTAAGAAAATTAAACCCAATCAAGATACACAAACTGGGTTTTCTATGAAAATAACATTGTCTCTTATCTTTAAGGCAAGAACAGTAGGTGCTCCTGAGTAGGTGATGGATCTCAGATGGTGGAATGAGCCAGGAACTATGGAGTGTATCCACAAGAAGGTCATGGAAAAGTGGTCAGTTGTTGCTGCCACTCCAGCCTCTTACACAGGAAGCTTAGTCCCTTGCAGTGTGTAGTTATTATTTTGAAACATTGATTAATACATTTTCATTTGTTTTTTTTTTCTTTTGGGGTCACACTCAGCAATGTGCAGGGGTTACTCCTGGCTCTGCACTCAGGAATTACTCCTGGCGGTGATCAGGGGACCATATCAGATGCCAGGGATTGAAACTGGGTTGGCCACATGCAAGGCAAACTCTCTACCCACTGTGCTAATGCTCTGGCCCACATTTTCATTTGTTTTTGTTAACCAAATTTAGTAAAAATTAGTATTTCCATTGAAAATTGTAAAACCGCATTGTGGAATCAATCCCTGAACACCAAATGGAAGCGAACCCTCCCTGAACACCTCATACCTGCCTTATATTCTTCCCTGGAGTGAAGCCTGTGAAGTTAAGCTGCTATCTGGATGAGGAAAATCTGTGCAGAAGTTTTATTTATTGCCAGTGTTAGTAGCCACAGAGAACGTGGGTAATGCCCAAATGCAGAGTTTCACACGTGATAGATAGATAGATAGATAGATAGATAGATAGATAGATAGATAGATAGATAGATAGATAGATAGATAGATAGATAGATAGATAGATAGATAGATAGATAGATAGATAGATAGATAGATAGATAGATAGATAGATAGATAGATAGATAGATAGATAGATAGACAGGCTGAAAGAAGCACACTACTCCTTTTCAAACTTTTTTGATGACACTGACCAGTATTTCCTCTTGCACATATAAAAAGCAACAGCCATGTTTCATCTTTCATTAAATGTCCTGTGAATGTGATGAACATTCA
The DNA here is from genome assembly GCA_021461705.1 of Cryptotis parvus. NCBI lineage: Eukaryota > Metazoa > Chordata > Mammalia > Eulipotyphla > Soricidae > Cryptotis > Cryptotis parvus. The sequence continues at coordinate 9,600 of JAJIBD010007539.1, read as the reverse complement.
TGACAGCTTTTGAGGAATACTGAGATATGCAAGATGATTTTCCTGCTGTCTAAATGCTCTGGATGTGCATGCTTTGGAGAGAGGCTTATGGTTATTTCATGATCCCTTCTGACTTTGTTGCAATCAGCTCTCAGATTTACTTCTTTCCAAACAATAAGCCTGCCTCTAAAGATTTATTCCTTTCTATCTAATCTGTTGCCTCTAATCAGGTATGAACTAGAAGACAAGTAAAGTAAACTAGAACAAGAGAAAAGATATTGTTAAGTTGTATTGGGACAGGTTGCTTAGGAGTGAAAAGCAGATCAGCTATTAGTTTCTATGTCAGCTCTGCTGGGTACATTCCTCTCACTCCCTGGAGCTCTCCTGACTCTCCCTGATGGTGTCCCTGCATCTCTTAACACAGTACATTGTATTCACCAACAGCCACGATTATCTCTCTCATACTCACTGTTCCTTGAGTCCTCCAGACGAGGACTATTTTGATTATGGCTTATACCTTTCACTTATCAAAAAACCCTGACAGTGCAGGTTTTCAATCAATTGTCTTGACCAAACAAATAATGTAACACTGAGTATGACCTTTTCTATGAGATGAAGAATATAGTGTTTTAAAGTTATGGCCTCCTGCTTGTTTCTTTCTCTATTTCCAGATCCATAAATCCCTCAAAATATTTTGAAGATTTGTAATCCAAATGAGCATATTGGAATCACAGAATATTTTCTGTATATTTCCAATATATTAGCCCCTAATAAGAAAAAAATATTCAAACTCCCTTCTTTGCTTGTGGCACATGAAATGCTTTTAAAATTAATTATTCATCTGCTTTTATTTCATTTTACTAATGCTCTTGGGTTACTAGAATATTCAGGCAGAATTGAGGAACAAAGTGTTACTGATTATCACCATGTCTTTGTATCCACCATCTTAATTATTTCAAGGTGACAGACACAGATACACCAGGCAGAGCTGATACCAGCTCTCCCTGTTGCACTCCCTGTACTCCACTAACCATGAGGGGTCAAGGAAGGAGTGCGATTTCTGGCCCGAGCCCAACTTCCTAACCGAGCCTCTGACGAACCCACACCGTGCTGGCAGTGTTTTTCATCACCGGGACTCCACAGCTTGTCAGCTTATTCTCTCCACCTAAGAGAGTAAGCCAATTATTTTATACAATATATAAATATAATCTTTGGTCAGTTTTCCTTCTCAGCCATTAAATTCATTCTGTTTGGTCATTTACTAACTGAGCAAAAACATGCTATATCATGCATTCTTATTATTTCCTAAAAAATTAAATTCCTTCAAATTCCTTTGAAAATAGAAATTAAATCTTTGCTTGGCATCTTTTGTTTGTTTGGGAGCCACATTGGGTGCTATTCAGAGATCATGCCTTGTGGTGCTCAGGTGTCCTTCTGGAGTGCCAAGGATAGAAGCCAGATTGCCTTGTCTAATAAGACAAGAACCCTACTACTCCTATACCTATTGTACTATCAGACTCCTCTAGACATTCTTTATAGAACACTAGTGCTTCAATTGCATTTAACATTTAGATTTTGGGTAATACCTGATGCTGCTCAAGGCTACATTTGGTTCTGTGCTTGGGAGTGCTTCCCACTGGTGTCAGAGTAAAAGGCAGCACCAGGGATCAAGCCAGAATGTAGACATGCTAAACATACATGCTAGTCCTTTAGCTATCTCCCAGTTCCATATTAAACTCTTTATACACAGTGCCCTTTGAACTCTGTCTCTATAATGGTGCTATTTGGTTTTTAATATTTTTTTTTTTTTTAATCACAGTGAAATACAAGTGCAATGATACACCCAGATGCAAAGTTGTTCATGGTTGGGTTTCAGTCATATAATGTTACAATATCCGTCCCTTCTTCAGTGTACATTTCCCACCACCAGTGTTCACACTTTATTATCATCATTATTTTATCCTCCTACACTACCCCCTCCTTATTTCTTCTTTTCTTCTTCTTCTTCTTCTTCTTCTTCTTCTTCTTCTTCTTCTTCTTCTTCTTCTTCTTCTTCTTCTTCTTCTTCTTCTTCTTCTTCTTCTTCTTCTTCTTCTTCTTCTTCTCCTTCTCCTTCTTCTTCTTCTTCTCCTCCTCCTCCTTCTCCTTCTCCTTCTTCTCTTTCTCCTCCTTCTCCTCCTCCTTCTTTTTCTTCTTCTTCTCCTTCTCCTCCTCCTTCTCCTTCTTCTTCCTCTTCTCCTTCTCTTTCTCCTTCTCATTCTCCTTCTCCTTCTTCTTCTTCTCCTTCTCCTTCTCCTTCTTCTTCTTCTCCTCCTTCTCTTCCTACTTCTTTCTTCTTTTTTCTTTTTCTTTTCTTCTTCTTTCTTCTGATTCTAGTTCTTCCTTCTTCTTTTCTTTCTCTTCCACCTCCTCTTCCTCCTCCTCCTATTACTCCATCTCTCTTCATCTTCTACTTCTTCTGATTCTTTTTATCTCTTTCTCTCTCTTGCCTTTTTGAGCATCATGGTTTTTATGACAGATTATGAAAGTTTGTCATAATTGTGTCATAATTATGAAAAAGTTGTCCCTTTACTTATTTTTAATACTTAGATCCAGAATTATCATGTCATTTTCTTTTAAACTGTGGATGTTCTCATGTGTTGAGCAGTCTTTTCTCCAATAGAAATATTTTTTAATATATACTGTTATCAAACATTGGAATTTATTGTGTTTTCATCCAGAAGTTGTACAAATTCCTATCTGATTTTTTTTGCAGTATAGGTGAAATGTTTAAGCCAATTATAATCTTTTTTGAATAAATGAGTTTCACTTGCCTGTCGGGGAATGTCGCGGGGTCCCCGACAGTGTCAGGACAGAGGTTGTCTTCTACCTCCGAGGGCGCTGGGAGAAAGATGAAAACTCACGAGTCGGTGCAGTTCCAAAAATGGCTTTTAATAGTACAAAAACTCTTCCACAGTAATCCAATATAATGAACAAACTCTAGCTCTGGTCCGAACTTAGACCATACAAAAGAGCCTAAGTCTCCCACCAAAGAGAGAGGGATGTCACCCGAGCTGAGTCCTACCCAGAAGAAGGGAGCAAAAGGCCAAAGAGCAAAAGGCCAAAGCCAAAAGCCAAAAGCTGAAGGCTGAGGAACCAAAAAGGCAAAAGGTGAAGGGGCCTCAAGTCAGCCCCTTATATACACCAAAGTAATGCAATCAGGAGGTTGTCATGCCAACAAAGAACCCTAAACAGAGTGTAGTGCCACACCCTATTGCAGGTATAAACAAAGGTTACACCAAGGACTAATCCCGAGATTATCTCTTATGTAAAACACTGGAGAGAGAGGGGGCTGATATAAAGTAATACATCTTAACTTCATGAGCTTCATGTAATCTAGATGGTACCCACAAGGTCCTTCTTATTATTATCTGCACCAGGGTGATTCTGAGTATCTTGTTCTCATGTACTGAAAGGGTCATACTCGCCTGCTTAGAGCAAACTAGTATGATCCTTCCTATAGTCTTCCTTTAGTCTCAGCGTAGCCAGGGTGGTAGTCTCCTGGTAAATTCTAACTGTCCCACATTGGGTGCAGTGGGTATAAAGAGGAGCTGTGCCCAATCTAGAAAACATAGAAGTCTTAGTAGATGTATAAGTCAGAAGTTATTCAATCAAGGTGACTTCTGTAACTGCCACACCCTCTAGAAGTGTTTACATAGAAGAGAGATCTCATTAGAATGAACCTTGGCTTAAATAAGATTAAGCTGGGAGTGAGCAAAACAACAAAACTCCCAGATTAGCTAAACATGTCCTCCAACACTTGCCCATTGAGGAAAATGGACAGTACTTTAAGACTGAATGATTTTTTTAAACTAACAAAGTACTTTAGTCCTATATTGAAGAGATTAAGTCACTATCATTTGCCCCTGTGGCAGAAGGGGTTGGATTTATTTGGAAATTCACTGTCCTTTTGTTGGAAAACACCTGTATAAATCTGTTCCTGGTGATTTGGTTCCTGTTGGTGGCAAGACTATGACAAAGTCAGGTGAGTTCATTAATGTAGAGTAAGAAAAACTAGAACTTTCTCTGGGGGATGAAAGGAATCAGAAACCCAGTAGAAAGCATTGAGTAAGCTAGGAAAAGGATAACAAAGCATGAATTTGTCTGTTATTTTAAGTTTTTGATGCTATTTTCTATAATTCAGAAATTGTTATTTTTACCCAAGTATTCAAAAATAAGTAATAAACAAAATTGGGTTGGTTGTAGTAGTGGTGCTTTTTGGACACACAGGAAGAAATGTATTAGACTGTTCAGGGGGCTCTCAGTTAACCAAGGACACTTTTCCCCCTACTATCAGGTATCATCGAAAACTATTGGAAAAGATTTCAAATATTCTATAGTATGGTGTAAGGGAACTGGTTTCATCTTTTAATTTCAATTAAAAATAAAGGTCTTGAGGAATTGGAGATGCAAAATTTGCTTCGCATAGAGGCAGCGATGATTCTATTCTTTCACTTTTCTAAGTGCTCTAATTAACCACTACCATGGTGTTCTCACTTCCTCCACCATGGTATTAGGGCCAAGTCTTTTATCACCTAGGACCCAAATTTAAGACTATATTTCAATAGATAATTCTAAATCCATTCTATTGCTAGTGTCAATGTAAGTTTTCCTGTGCTGGTAGGTTCATGAGAATTGTATGAAAAATTTACATATGAAACTTGGAAAATTAAGATTTAGAGTTTATTTTACAGTTGAAGTGGATAGACCAGGGTTCTCCTCAAATGTCCAGGCATCTCCTTTACCCGTGTACAAAGCACCATTCCAAATCCACAGGATCTACTCATCTCTTATATACAATGTCAAGGCCTGCCCCACTTTGGTCTCTAGCCACTTTGGTCTTTAAATTCCCTTAGTCTGAAATAGTTTCTCTATTTCAGACCTTTCTTGGACTTATTTCAGTGCTTCCCTGATACGTTGTTTTTGCTTTCTATAGTCTCTGGCCAACACCACTTATGTGTGGGAGAGATCCCTGTGCTCTGTACCTGTCACTGGTCCTTTTTGTACCCCAGCAGTTTCTCTTCGTCCTGTGCCTGATTTCATAGTTTCATACCATGGCCACTTGGCCAGTGGGTGAGACCCTGTGCTTAGATTCTTTCTCTGCCTGGGCCTCTCAACTCTGCCTGAACCTGAGCTTTCCTGGGTATCTGAACCTTGCCTGTTTTCCGCTCCAGTCTGGGTCTATGGGGTTTGTCTGAAGGCAAGGTGTCTAGGCACTGAGCCCTGACTGATCCTGCAGTCTTCGGTGCATGGATGAGAGAGAATGCGGAGAGCCAGGGTCCTGGAAGAACCCAACTGGAAAGAGAAAGATAGTGGAGGTTGGGGCTTCCTTTTATATGTTACCCTCTCATACGCCCCAGTCATTCCATTATTGGGTGCCTTATGATGGGATATATGTGCCATCAGGAATTATAAGTGATCATAAATTCACCTGGTGCTCCACTCCCCTACCTTCTCTTTATCATCCTTATTAGATTTAGGTAGTATAAGTATATATTATTCTCTTCAAGCCTTTAACCACTTTTCTCAAGATTTTTTAATTCATATGTTTGAAGTATTACACATTAAATAACAAATTTTTCTTTGTTGAAAATTATACTTTGGCTTACAAGAATTTTTTTATCTAGTATAGATATAAATCTTCATGTTATTATTTAATTTTATTCTTCATTTTATATTCCTCAGTCTATATTAGAGCCACCAGGCAGACCAATTTATGTCTTGAACTCTCCAGGTGCTTGTCACTTTGATTATGTTTTTTGTTTTATAAATGTTTTTATAAAGGAACCTTTAAAACAATTTACATAATTGTTTATAAGTTACTTTGTAAACAATCAAGAAAAGAACTAATTTGATATATCTCTAATAGAAATATATCAAATTGTTGATATATTTCCATTAGATCTAAATATATAGAATATTTTGCCATTGTTGTGCTTTTCAATTAGATCACTAACCCTGATGCCAGAAGAGAATACTAAATGTTCATTCATTGATGAATTGTTCTGGAACCATAAGTGAAGGAAGTGTTTTCTCCTGCTGCTCTCATAGCACATTTTCAGTTTATGGCCAGATTGTCCTTATATTAAGAACTATCAAGTGGATTAGTAGACCTGTATTCCCTATGTAGGATTTGGGTAAGGATCTCATTGCTTGGCCTTTCCCAGCTTTCCATTCTTTTGGTTTATTGACCTTCTTTTGTCTACAAAAATATTATCTTAGCTTCTTCAAAGATTTGGTTGTTTTTCTTTATATTATTGTCTTATATTTTTCTAATTTCACAGCTCCCTTTGATTTGTGAGCCTTCTGTTTCACCTCAGAAGAACTTTCTTGTGATTATGTTGTGCCTAGTTGGAAAAGACTTAGCCCCTAGTTACACATTCCTTTAACTATATGGGCTGACGCAGTCACAGAATCCTTGGATTCCTGTTAACATCATTTCTGATGGGTTAATTTTATTCCATCTATTACAGCGAATAAACCATCACTATCTGAATGCAAGTACACTAAATCTTAGCTAAGTGTCAAAATATTGATTTATAAATAGGTTCAGGGAATGATTCCATTTCCAGCAATCCTTTTGACCAGATGGACTTTAAGGCAATGCTTACCCTAAAGTAGATAACCTCACAAAATAAAAACTTGCTTAAATCATATAAGCAATACACATTTTTCTTACCCTAAGTCTTCAAATACTCAGATTTTTTTATATATCATATTTTAATTAGTCTCATTTTTTCTACTAAAGTTTTTTAAAATCTAAAGCTAAATACTGTTGATGCATTATGAGATGGAATTTTTCAGGTCTGCTGATTTTTGACATTTTATATGTTAGCACCTCAAACTCTCTAGAGCTGCTCACTGAGCAATTTTGAATGAAAAGCCCATAATTATATAAATAATTGTTATGCTCAATTATCTGCTGCTCTATTACTTTATTTACATTGAAGTTTGAGCTATGGATGGCTCTCTGCCCTTTATTTGCCTGGGAGAAAACATAATCCTCCATAGACTTGGTGAGACATGCCGGTGAACCCTTGCTAGACTCCAGGATATGTAAATTAGTCATCTTCTTCCAAAGCATTAACAGCTGCTGTCTTTCATTATTAATGAGGTGGTCAGTATTTGCTGGAGAAGAGTGAAACCAAGTAAGATTTATTATTTATGTCAATTAAGACCAATTTATTATTTAAAAACTCACAAGAAATGTATACAAAAAGTTTCATTGAAGGTGTTCATAAATATGCTGGTTTGGATGATTTGTGTGTCTCGGTTTGGCATTGGCCTGTGTGATTTTCTTGGGGATGGATCCTATGAACAGGGCTGTAGTTAATAATGTATAATTATTAAGTTGCTAAACTGTCAATTGAAATAAAGAAAAGAACTTTTACAAATTTAAAAGATACCTTTTCAAGTTAATAAGATAAAAAATACACTTGCTTCATTAACTGAGAAGGATCATGTCAAGATGTTATATATTGCTAGATTAGTCTGTAGAAAATATTGAGGTGAAATACTTAAAAGTAGACGAAAGGTCAAAACTTTAAGTGGTGACATAAACAAGTCCGACAAATTTAACATAGAGAACAGTGAATAGAGTTAATAATTTTGTGTTTTATTTTTGAAAGACACTGAGTAGGTGTCCCAGGGCTTCTTATGACAAAAAGTGTATGGTTATGGATAGTAACTGAAGTTTTACTAATTTTCCCCAACATAGAGAAAATGTCAGATCATTATGTTGTACGTAATGTAACATAATACACATCATTATGTTAGATGTTGATTATATCTCAATTTGAGGGAAAACACTGGCAAAATTTATTGCTGAAAGAAATAAATCTAGCATCAACTGAGGTGTATAAGAAAGAGCCACATTATCCTAATTTATATATTTTAATGTTTTCTTTTGAATAGATCACAATCTTATTTTATTTCTTATTTATTTTAATACAATTTATAATAAAAGATTTAATAATAGTAAATTTTGTGGTACTTAGTACCATATTATTGTACCCCACTAACAGCAAAGTACCCAAAGCCTAATATTGTGCCTAGGCCACCTTCAGTCCATTGTACATTCCTCTGTCTCTCCCTTGTGACACACCCACTGCTCAGTAATTTAAGTTCCATATTCCAAATTCAAGAGTTCTTTTCTTGTTCAATATTCTTTTGCTTCTCTATATACCAGAGATGAATGAGATCACCTGGTAATAGTTCTTCTTCCTCTCACTTATTTTTCTATGATGATAACTTATAGTCCCATCCACTTTGAAGTGTATAGTCCCATCCACTTTGAAGTGTATAGCATATTTCACTTTTTATTACAGATGCTTTATATATAAATGTCCAATTTATACAAATATTATGTTTATATATGCATATTACATATGTGCATGTATGTAAAATACATTATGTGGGTATACAGACAAATAGAAAAATAGAGAGATAGATAGACAAAAATATTTTTATCCATTCACCTGTGATTGTGAATTTGGGTTACTGTGCCCTGGCTATGAAATAAAGTGTTATAATGGACATTGGAGTGTATATTTTTGAGTTAATGTGTTTTTGTTTTGTTGAAAGTTTACAAGAGAAGGACTCTCTGGGTTATATGGGTGTTCTATCCTAACTGTTCTCAGGGATATCCATAATGGTTTTTTTTGAAGACTGAATCAGAGAGCACTAAAAAAAAATAAACAACAAAAGCAATAAATCCATTACAAAATGTGGTAATGAGATGAACAGACTCCCTCCCCACCACAAAAGGTATATGAATAGCCAGTAGGCATTTAAAAAGTTATTTATCATCATTTATAATCAAGAAATGAACATTAATGTTTAATCTTACACTAGTGAAAATGGCATGCCAGGAAGACTGGAATCTTCCAGTCAGGTTTTGTTTTGAGGGTTTTGGGTTATACCCACAGGCGTTTGGGGCTTAATACTGACTTTATGCTCATGGATCACTCTTGCTGGAGCTTGGGGACAATTTGGAGTGCTGGGGATCAAACTGGTGTTTCTTGCACAGGGCAAACACTCTATTCTTGTTTTATAAATCCATTCCTTCACATTCTTATTTTAAGGAAAATACATAGTTTCTGAGTTTTACTTTATACTTGGACAAATATTCATTTTTTGTGAAATAAGATTATAAAGCATATTTTGTTGATATGCACCTGTGGTAAAAAAATATATGTCTATGGGAAGCATAAGCCAATCTTTCCTTAATCATAACATTTATATCTACACCTATCTTTATGTACTTAAACATATTATATATGTACCAATTGTTGAAGAAAGATATATATTTCAAAGGAAATCTGCATTCATTTTAAGTATTCTATGAGATAACTTCATACCTAGTAAAGGATTACATGAAAAAATCTAGTATCTATTAATTCTGTTCAAATTATATAAGTCCAAATATATTTTTACAACTTCAAATTATTCTTAAGCAGATGTTTTCAAGTGATGAGAATACACAATAGGGTCACATACACCACTATCCCTTTATTCTCTCCTGCTAGTAACTTTTTTGTGATTTTACAAATTGGCAACTATGCTAGTTTGATCAAAGTTTAC